>NKZI01001607.1:0-30963 GCA_002370645.1 Metschnikowia sp. 00-154.1 | reverse complement strand
ATCTCTGGACCTTAAACCATGGTTGCTCTACGGGCCACCTGATTCCCCAGCATTCCTAGCTGAGCTGGAGTTAAAGAATCTACATTGAAAAAGACTGCATATGGCTGGTAGATGCCAGGTACGAGGCAGGTAGGAGACTGAGTAGAAGGCCGTTAATAATGGCAGTGTTCGTGTCAGGTAAAGAGGTTTCATAATACCACAATAGGTAGATTACTACCTAAGATATACCAATATGAGCACTGATCCTGATATAGTATGCGGTAGTTTAGCCGGAATTGGCCGGATTTGAGGGCCGCGGCCGGAATTGTCCAGCTACAGGACCTCCAAAAGTCCACCACGAAAACTATTTTTACTAAAATAAAATATGCATTGAGCAGTCCGGAATTCCAGGATTCCAGAAAACCCACTTTTTTTTCCGTACGATTAAAAAAAGGTCGTTTGCGTTGGGCCTTTTTCTGCTGAGGTAGCCTGGTGTACGGGTGTGGTTTGCACCCATTGAATCTCAATTCCGAGGTCGAGGTCCCTACACTCCATTAAACAACTCGTGAGAAATACTTACCACAGTCACCTACCCAAAAAGTGTATTTACTAACAAAGGAGTATTTCTCCTAAAGAGGTAAAGGCGGAGTGCTGCCGAGAGATCGGTAAACGTAGGCTCAATCACCGGACGGGTCGTTTGAGACCCATATTGATAGATTTCTGTTACGTCAGGTACAGTGTTTTTCAAAACTATTCGAACCAGCGCA
Source organism: Metschnikowia sp. 00-154.1 (assembly GCA_002370645.1). NCBI lineage: Eukaryota > Fungi > Ascomycota > Pichiomycetes > Serinales > Metschnikowiaceae > Metschnikowia > Metschnikowia sp. 00-154.1. The sequence continues at coordinate 30,217 of NKZI01001607.1, read as the reverse complement.
ACATAATNCCCATATTGATAGATTTCTGTTACGTCAGGTACAGTGTTTTTCAAAACTATTCGAACCAGCGCAACATAATGTTTCGAACCAAAGACAGAATGGTTCAAACCAGCGCAGCAAAACGATTCAAACCAATAAATCAAAAAGTTTCGTACACCCCTAACAAGGTGTTGTATACAGGATAACAAGGTGTTGTATACAGGATACAAAGGTGTTGTATACAGGATATCAAGGTGTAGATTACTTAACTCATCATGTGCCCTCAACTCGGGCACGTCTGGTGGTCCTTTCAATAGCCATGGAGTACAGTCCTCTGGACTATACTTATTGGTAAACATAAAGTTCATAGTCTTATCAAGATCTGTGTATACTTAAGGAGTTACACGAGAGGTGTTTCTGGTGCGTCTGGGAATAGAGGACATCTTTGTATGTTCCTCTCAGACGATATTCTGATTGATTAATTTAACACTAGGATTATGGCAAGAGTCCTAACTTATATAGTCTAGGAACTCTGCTCGACTTTCAGTCTTTCACTGAAGCTAAACCTTCTTCAACATCTTTTATGCTGTAGTTAAACCTTCACCAAGGTTCACCAAAGTAAGGCAGAGCACACTCTATACTTTCTAAAGAGCGCGCCTTCCATTTCTGGAATGATCAGTCATTGCTCATTCTCAACATTCAAAGGAAGGCAAACCAGCGAGACAAAACGATTCAAACCATACTTGCAAAATTAAACAAACCAATGACTCAAAAAGTTTCGTAAACCCTCTAACAAGTTGTTATATACAGGATATCAAGGAAACCAATTCAGTTCAGTTCCGTCCGCACGTTTCAACCCTTAATTGGTAATGCAAGACTCCCAACTTAGGGGTGTAAGAGGCAATCCTCCAGATTCAAGATTTCAGAATATTGAATTCTAATGAAAGTTGGTTTAAAACATTATGCCATTTGATTTGAAACACTATGCGAAGGGGTACGAACCTTTTTGAATTATTGGTTTGTTTAATTTTGCGGCGGTGGTTTGAAACATTTTGTTAGTGTGGTTTGAATTGTTTTGCCGCACTGGTTTGAAGCATTTTGTTGCGCTGGTTTGAATAGTTTTGAAAACCACTGTGTGAAGGTAGAGCTCCCACATATATAAGGGAGCCTGGACCATATCCATCTTTTAAGTAACTGAATCAAATATCATCTGTCGGGGGCATACCAAGAAGCCTCCAAAAGCCAGCCCGACCAATATATCAATGGACACTGAAAACTCTATCTCTTCTTTTTCTCTTGAAGTAAACATTCTTGAAGTGTTTACATATCTTGACGAGACTATGAGGACAATATCCTTCAGTCAATGTTTGCTGGAAATTACACCATGGTTAATCTATGGTCCACCTGGTGCCGCAACTGTGGTTGCGGAACATGTGTTGTCCAATCTACACTCTGATGTACTGCATGTTCCTTGTGACTGCATAATCCTTGTGACTGCATGATCCTTATGACTGCATGATCCTTATGACTGCATGATCCTTGTGACTGCATGTTCATGTTGCGCGTGACTGAGTATCGCAGGGTACTTAGGAACTGAGATATGATTGGACTTCAATAACTCTCTCAAGTGAGGGACTTGGGTAATCATATCAGACATTGTTTTCTATCTTTGTTTTGGGTAGAGTAGGTAGTCAGTGACTTCTTATTCACAATTGATCCCGCTCAGATTTGAGCGGTATCATCTATATATATAGTTAGTCCCGGGGACTTCCACATCCGATACCGGCGTCTCGTAAATGACTGTGCATGATGAGTGTACGCCCTCATCATGCATATGCCCCTGTCATCTGTACTATGCATCACTAAAACATGTGTGATCTATCTACATCATCTCCAGCCTGTGTGTTGTCGTTGACCTACAGGTAACATGTTCCACAATTACCCGCACTCACAGGTTGTCACATGCCACATGTTCCAACAGTTCCTTGTGACTGTATGTTCCTTGTGACTGTATGTTCCTTGTGACTGTATGTTCCTTGTGACTGTATGTTCCTTGTGACTGTATGTTCCTTGTGACTGTATGTTCCTTGTGACTGTATGTTCCTTGTGACTGTATGTTCCTTGTGACTGTATGTTCCTTGTGACTGTATGTTCCTTGTGACTGTATGTTCCTTGTGACTGTATGTTCCTTGTGACTGTATGTTCCTTGTGACTGTATGTTCCTTGTGACTGTATGTTCCTTGTGACTGTATGTTCCTTGTGACTGTATGTTCCTTGTGACTGTATGTTCCTTGTGACTGTATGTTCCTTGTGACTGTATGTTCCTTGTGACTGTATGTTCCTTGTGACTGTATGTTCCTTGTGACTGTATGTTCCTTGTGACTGTATGTTCCTTGTGACTGTATGTTCCTTGTGACTGTATGTTCCTTGTGACTGTATGTTCCTTGTGACTGTATGTTCCTTGTGACTGTATGTTCCTTGTGACTGTATGTTCCTTGTGACTGTATGTTCCTTGTGACTGTATGTTCCTTGTGACTGTATGTTCCTTGTGACTGTATGTTCCTTGTGACTGTATGTTCCTTGTGACTGTATGTTCCTTGTGACTGTATGTTCCTTGTGACTGTATGTTCCTTGTGACAGCATGTTCCTTGTGACAGCATGTTCCATGTTGAGAGGTCAGTACATGTCCTTGTAAACATCAGTAGCTCTACACTAATTAATATTGGTGGATCTGGTTTCGGGAAACATCTTGTTATGTCCTCCTTTGGGTGGTATATATATATATATATTTGGGGGTGTTATAAAATAGCGACACCAAAACCTTTCATATATTGGGCTGAGCCTTCATATAACCACAGTCATGTGAGTGACCGCAATCGCAGGGAATCATGGAGCGGCGGCCTTTGTTTCTGAACAGTCTGAGTATCATTTAACTCTGGTTAATGTCTTGGCAAAGACAATTTGGTACAAGATTAATGAACAAAGAATTGCGCAATATGAGAGCACATGAGCCATATCAAAGCACATGAGGATATTTTTTTATTATATCTAATCGAAACAGGAAACAGATGTTCTCATTATACAACCATGTCAGAGTATACCTTAGATCCACATAGGATAGAAGTGGTTGAGATGATTTCTGTAGGTACATAAATATAGCATTTTATTGTTCCCCCAAACAGAAGACATTTCTGGCCTCAAGGAGTGTGTATAATAATATCACTCAACGAGTACAAAAATCCACGTGCATATGCAAGGTTGATAAGCAAATTAGCTTTGGTTGGTCATTTTCTAGTGCTTTGCACTGATTTTTTTTAGAAAATTTTGCTGTTTTTGTTTTTTTTTTGTTGAACTGAATGGTTTAATTATTTTATTCAATTTAATTGGTTGAATTTAATTGGTTGAATTTAATTGGTTGAATTTAATTGGTTGAATTTGTTTGATTAAATTTGTTTGATTGAATTTGTTTGATTGAATTCATTTTTCTTAAACTATTTTGTTACATTGTTTCGTTGCATTGTTTCGTTGCATTGTTTCGTTGCATTCTTTGGTTGATTTCGTGGGCTGATTTGTTTGGTTGATTCCGTGGGTTGATTTGTTGGCTTGAATTGTTTTGCTTGCCTAATTGTTCCTTTACTAAGCATGTGTTGTTTTGTTTCTTAGTGGGGGAAACGTTTAAATAGGCCGGAATTCCCAAGGCCCATTTTCATCTTATCATAATCATAATCATAATCCAAAATGAAGAAACAACAGTCTATGAACTTACTTCTTTTGTTGCATGCCGTCTTTTTCGCCGCCACAGTGCAAGCAGTATCTCGTAAGGTACTCGTCGCAGAAGTCAATGGAGAATACCATCCTCTCTCTTTGGCTGGCAGAAACGCTGTTAGTCCACCTATTGATCGTAATCAACTTGTATGGGGAAACCCTTTGGCTTTGCCGATGAATATCGATCAGGAAGATGACTATTTGATGCATTTTTACAAAGACAAGTATTATGTGACATTATCGGACACTGGGTTGGCTATATCTCAATATAAGGAAGGCCCTAAGTTAGTATTCGATTCGAAGAAGACATTGACCAGCCACGTTTTGGTGTCGTGCCCATATGACGGTCTTTATGTTTTGGAACCTAAAGAAGAAGTCAACACTGCCAAGCTAGTGAATTGTGAAGAAACAAAACTCCATATCTTGCCTTTCGACCCTCAAACTAGGAATATTGCTTTGCCTGGGGATGGAGGAATGTGTAAGACAAAGACTTCGTTATCGATACCTGAAGAACCTCAGTTGGCCTTGTTCGCCTTGTTCGCCGAAGCCGAGTTTCCGGCCGTACTTACCGTCAGCTTCTATATTGAAGAAGAAGAAAAGCTTCATTTTATTATTGATAAGGTCCGCAACCAAAATCCAATTGAGTTCCATTTGAAAAATGGTCAACTTGTTAGCTCTTTTGAAAATCTACCAGGTTTCGTTTGTTTTGAGCTGGCATCGTTTTACTTCAGGCAAGAAAAATGTTCTGAAGAAACATCTTTTAAATCCTTTTCTAACCGTAAGCGTAAGGATAAGATGATGCGTGTGTGCTCTGACCATTATGATAAATATACCTGCGAGGATGCGGAGATCCAAATCTTTTACTACGACAGAACTCTGCACCTTCCCCATATGTCTAAGGACATTCGAAGACCTTTCTCAGAATCTGCAGTCTCAGCTCAATCTGGGTTTATATCTAACTCTCTGCCTATGCCTCCACCTATGCCTCAATCTGTGTCTCAATCTGAGTCTCAATCTGAGTCTCAACCTGTGTCTGAATCTATGTCTGATTTCTTGTCTCACTCTAACAGTCACTCTCCGTTTGAATCTGACTTGCTAGCTATGCTTCCACCTATGCCTCAATCTGAGTCTCAATCTGAGTCTCAATCTGAGTCTCAACCTGTGTCTGAATCTATGTCTGGCCTTTTTTCTCACTCTAACAGTCACTCTCCGTTTGAATCTGACTTGCTAGCTATGCTTCCACCTATGCTTCCACCTATGCCTCAATCTGTGTCTCAATCTGAGTCTCAATCTGAGTCTCAACCTGTGTCTGAATCTATGTCTGATTTCTTGTCTCACTCTAACAGTCACTCTCCGTTTGAATCTGACTTGCTAGCTATGCTTCCACCTATGCTTCCACCTATGCCTCAATCTGTGTCTCAATCTGAGTCTCAATCTGAGTCTCAATCTGAGAATCCACCTGTGTTTATACCTGAGCCTCAACCTGGGCCTCAATCTGAGCCTCAAGCTGAGGTTAAATCGAACCTTAATGTTGTGCTTCCACCTGAGAATCCACCTGTGTTTATACCTGGGCCTCAATCTGTGTCTCAACCTGAGCCTCAACCTGAGCCTCAACCTGGGCCTCAATCTGTGTCTCAATCTGAGTCTCAATCTGAGTCTCAATCTGAGAATCCACCTGTGTTTATACCTGGGCCTCAATCTGAGTCTGAATCTGAGTCTCAATCTGAGTCTCAACCTGAGCCTCAACCTGTGTCTCAACCTGGGCCTCAACCTGAGCCTCAACCTGGGCCTCAATCTGAGTCTGAATCTGAGTCTCAACCTGAGCCTCAACCTGAGCCTCAACATTGGCCTGTTTCTACCAGAAATGATAGTAATTCATCCCAACTTCCTTTGCAATATCCTAAATTTTCAATGGTCTTTGCTGTGAAAGAAGGTGACGTCTTTGTTCCACTTAGTTACAAGCGCGCTGAGCGTGATTTTAGCTTCTTAGAATATGGACCTTTCTATAAGACAATAAGATTCAACTTTTCTAATGGAATTGCCAGCACCAACGATAGCGAGACCCCTGGAAACTTGCAAATCAAGGATTCTCGGCTTATGTTTGGTAACGTACCTGGAACTAAGCTTGAGATTGACGAGGATGGCAAGGTGAATCAACTGTTTTACAAGTGTGCTGAGGAAATTCCCATATTTTTTAATTTGTTTACCACGAATCGATATAACGATTCAGACCGTTGCACACCCGATACAGTCTACCTCTTGCCTCAGGACAAAGTAGTGGACCGCCTGGTAATTGAGGTTCCAGATTATTACTATAATGAAAGAACATATCCGCCTGCCGACGAATATTACGATATGCTGGAAACTACCAGTGATACTGATCAAAAACAATCGCCTAATCAAAACATATATAGGGGGGACCAAAATGGAGTCGACTTGGTAGAAACTACCAGTGATACTGATGAATACCAAGCGCTCATTGATTCGCTTAGTGAATCCACATATCCGGGGGACGACGATACACAGGATATGCTGGGAACTAGCAATCATACTGATGACTAAAATGCTAAGTCTCCTAATGGCTCTCAAGATCCTGTTAGGAAATGGTTTCACAAGGATACTGAGATGCAAGGTATCCCGGTCGGGTAACACTTGCATACAATGTGCAGATGTTTCATGTATATACAGGGTTGCATACAACCAGTGTATATAACAGTGAGGTTTTCCTCCCTTGGATGAATCAGGGAGTTCCTCGTCTATTCTAGGTTCAATACATACCATGATAAACTATAGGACGTAAGGAAGACGTCCATTATAAGGCTGACAGGTCCCTGCTTAAGTTCTAGCATTTGCTTTCGGAAATGACATCGGTGGAGGATAAAGATGGCGCGTACAATCTTCCAGGTAAAACCACTCCAAATAGGCAACATGACCATGACCAAGGTAAACCTCAAGCGCATGATGAACACCCTATAACTGGGAACACAGGGGTTGGTTCTGCGAATCCAGCTATTGAGGGTAATGAAAAGACTGTGACTATTAATGGAAAGACAGAGCAACAGCCCGAAGTCAAAATGGCTACTGAGAATCAATCTGAGGGTAGAAAGGGTGAAAGTGTGGATACCAAAACAGTTGAACAGAATAATGATCAGAATATGATTGTGTCCAAACCTGCCGTTGATGAAACTGAGAAACCTGCTGTGAAACCTGAAATTGAGAAACCTGAAATTGAGAAACCTGAAACTGAGAAACATGAAGCTACGAAACCTGTCAAACCTGCTGAGCAACCTGTGCCTAAAGTTGAAAAACCTAAGGATCAATCTCTCAGGCAGCTGGGTTTGAAACTACGAAAAAGCTGGAAGCCGGTCTGACTGCTGTGTCTCCGGTACCTGTCCCTAAGGTATATAGGAATGGGACTAGCATTCCCAGCCCAAAGGTCATAGTTTCAGGAACCAACATTAAAACATCTGGAATGGAGGTGGGAACTTTAGAGCCCAACACCAATGTTTTAGAGCCCAAGACAGAAATCTCTGGATCCACCAATGTCTCGGAATCAAAACCAGAAATCTCAGAAGCCGAGAAGGTGTCTTCTAAAGACCCCCAAAGTATCCCCTGTGTCTGCTTCCAAGCCCAAAAAAACGGACAAGTCAAACGTCTCGGTACCTGGCACCTCAGAATCTAAAGCTATTGCGGAAGCTAAAGCTATTATGGAAAATACCAAGGAATGCACCCACTGCAATGAGGGAAAGAGTTCCTCGGATACTGTGAATGACACTTTGAACAATAAGGCTGTTTACAATTTGAATGGAAACTCCACCAATCCATCCAACATCAGTACCTCTACATTAATTAATATTGGTGGGTCTGGTGTCGAGATTGGCATGTCCTCCCTGAGCTAATATATATTTTTGGTGGTGTTACAAAATACCGCGACTTGTCCTTTTATATTGGGGTGAGTCGTACAATTCTCCATTATACTATAAAATGCTTCGATAAGATATACTGTGTATTGTGAATTAGAGGTGGAACTGGTTTACTTCTGGTCGTGCGAAACTTGGTCGTGCGAAACTCATAAAGTATTAACTATCTTGGTGTACATGTTAATAAAAATCTTGAAAATTCCCACAAAGCCGTAGTCAAAAGGCTTATAGGTTTTCCTATGGATGGGGACAGCTATCACTCGAGATCCTTAGAAACTAGCAGAATTGTCCAACCACTACAATCTGCACTGCATGTGAGCATGGGTCCCAGACTACCGTGTGGAAGACATATACCGACTACCCCACGTATTGTCCCCAGCTTTCAACGTATGTTTTAGTATATGTATTGATATACAGGGATATGTAAGTTGTACCTTACATGACCAAAGTGGAATTGGACGGTGCGAGATTGGTGAAGAGTTTTCACCCACTAGGGACCTGCACACAGTGTATCACTGGTCTGCCTATAACACATCCAACAAGTACTCTGACTCCGTACATGCTAGGTACTTGTTGAGAGAATATGAAGAATAGGTGAATATTAAGAATAGGTGAATATTAAGAATAGGTGAATATTAAGAATAGGTAAATATGAAGAATAGGTAAATATGAAGAATAGGTGAATATGAAGAATAGGTGAATATGAAGAATAGGTGAATATGAAAATAGGTAAATATGAAAATAGGTGAATATGAAGAATAGGTGCTTGTTACCGTTTTTCAACAGGTGAAAACTCTTTACCCACTGCCAACCTGCACATAGTCCTTCATAGATCTGCATATAACTTATCCACCCAGTACCTTAGGTCCTTACATGCTAAATACTCGTTGACACACACAGCCCTATTGTCCAACAATAGTCTGTAGGTCCCATTCATCTCGGGCGGGCATGTACATATCTCAAGTTGAGAAACAAGAGCCGCGGCTCCATGCTTCCCTGAGACCGCGGTCACTCACGTGACTGAAGTCATGTGAAGACTCACCCCAATATAAAAGGACAAGCTCCCGCTATTCTATAAAACCACCAAAAATATATATAACCAAAAGTAGGACATACCAAGATGTCTCCCGACACAAGAGCCACCAATATTTTAATTAGTGTAGAGGTACTGATGTTTACCTGACGACCTGGATTGATTATCAACATCTCACTTATCTGCATACAACATATCCATGAAGTACCTTGCATCCGTACACGCTAAGTGCTCGTTGACAAACAGCCTAATGTTCCAGATATCTACAAGAAAAGCGACTTATTATTGCACCCTACTTCATCAATTCGTCGCTAGAACGAAGATTTGCCTCCAGTCCTATTGTCGTTACCACTTTCCTTAGCATTACAGTCATAAACTCATATACAGTGTTTTTCAAAACTATTCAAACCAGTGCGACAAAATGGTTCAAACTAGCACGACAATGTTTCGAACCATACTAGCAAAATTAAACAAATCAATATACATAACCCCTAACAAGTTGTTGTATACAGGATAACAAGGAACCCAGTCCAGTTCCGTCCGTCCGTCCTTCCATTTTGACCCTTAATTGGTACAGCAAGACTCCCAAATGTAGTACATATGAGGCAATCGTCCAGATTTAGGATTTCAGAGTATTGAATTCTAATGAAAGTTGGTGTGAAAAATTATGCCATTTGGTTTGAAAGGATGTGCGAAGGGGTACGAAACATTTTGTCGCGCTGGTTTGAACCATTTTGTCACTGGTTTGAGTAATTTTGTCACTGGTTTGAGTAATTTTGTCACTGGTTTGAATAATTTTGTCACTGGTTTGAATAATTTTGTCACTGGTTTGAATAGTTTTGAAAAACACTGTAGCTACAAAAATCGGATTTGGTAGAACTGTATACCTGTTATGTTCTTTAATACAATTATGCCTGAACTTGTATTCGTTGATGGTTTCTCAAAGAGAGGAACCGTGAGAAGAGTTCACTGATATCTAGTTTAGAAGAGAATATAAGTGACCTAAAGATGAACACCGATACTCCTTACTTGAGAGAATTCTTAGAGGCCAATGTCATAACAATTCCAACTTACCCGAGAGGGTATGGACATTCTCAACAGGTGGCTTATATAACTTTGAGAGAAACGTGGCATCGAAAACCTTTCCACCAGAACAATGATAAGGATTGTTCCAGAATATTCGAAAAGTCATCATCGAAAAGACCAGCATCCAAAAGGCCAGCATCGAAAAGGCCATTATCGAAAAGGCCATCATAGCACTTTTTGCATCCATGCCAGATGGCCATGATACGTCGTTTGCAATGACCATTGTAACAATCGGACTGAGATGCTTCATAATACTTTCATAAACAGAGCTCTGCCAATGGTGGATCTAACAATACCCGTAATATATAATGAAAAAAAAAAGTCTGACTTCTTTTATATGCAGGTGTGAATTAGTTTCGGATCCAATAGATCCATTTACAGGTGTATTGCTCCATTAATCATATAACGAAGCATAACAAAGTATAACTTAAAATCCAGTACATTGTTAAAGTATAGTTAAAAGCTTACTAGTAACGGGCACAGGCCCCACAAGAAGGAGTCCAATTCCTGAACATGATCTACGGACCGCGAGCTATCAACATAGGTGAATTTCCACTCCAAGTGCTCCTTCAAAAGTTCCAAGCATTCGAAGGTGATTTCAAATCATAGAGGTCGAAGAATTTGGTGGGATTGTTCAAAACCTTTATTCCTAGTAACGACAAAATAGATAAACCCGTACACCCCTAACAAGAATAAAAATAAAAAATCTAACAATACAAGTTATTGTTAAGCCCACCATGAGTCGGGTAGTGTACTACCCATGTGGATTTTGAAGGCCTGCACTGGTCCATCAGAACGACCTCCATTCCTCTATGCCAGATTAGTCTATATAAGGTGCGATGGCTTCTCCTTGAGGAATCATAGGCGAATAAACATGCAAAACACACAAAACAGAGTACTGGACGTAACCAGAATCTAACAGTTATAGTACTGGTGAAAATCCTGGCCATAAACTTTGATGCTTTTTCTTGTAGTTGTGGAACTCAAGTGTTCATCTCAGTCATTTCTATTCTTATCTGTATCTATACTATACTAAGAATGTCTTGAACGAACTGTCCTCAGACTGATCTGATTTTATGATTCATGAAAGTAAATGCTCTTCTCTTTGCTTAGTTCTTGTTAATTATCGTCCAACCCCTTTTCTTCGGGGCGTCGACCACCATTATAGACTATTTCTGTATATTATAAACCCCAGTTATTCGATCCAGTATATATAATCCAGTAGCCTTACGTAAATATAATTACAGTGAACCTTTTTTATGTCTGATTTTCTCCAGGACAGCTCAGAAACTTCCAGAGACCTAAGTAACTTCCAGAGACCTAAGTAACTTCCAGAGACCTAAGTAACTTCCAGAGACCTAAGTAACTTCCAGAGACCTAAGTAACTTCCAGAGACCTAAGTAACTTCCAGAGACCTAAGTAACTTCCAGAGACCTAACTAACTTCCAGAGACCTAAGTAACTTCCAGAGACCTAACTAACTTCCAGAGACCTAAGTAACTTCCAGAGACCTAACTAACTTCCAGAGACCTAACTAACTTCCAGAGACCTAAGTAACTTCCAGAGACCTAACTAACTTGACCGAATGGTCTCAGACAGACATACAACAAATCTTTGGTATCAATTTGATTACGTATTATGCTGGTTTTCCTAGTACTCGTGAAACTCATTGCTTAGAGATTAATACAGAGAGCTTGATATCTTCTTTAGATGTCATTTTTACACGTAAAAGTCAATAAAAAGAGTTCTTGTTCGATGGGGAAGAAGAAGAAGAAGAAGAAGATGATGATGATGATGATGATGAAGAAGAAGTAGAAGAAGAAGAAGAAGAAGAAGTAGAAGAAGAAGAAGAAGAAGAAGTAGAAGAAGAAGAAGAAGAAGAAGTAGAAGAAGAAGATGTGACTAGAAACTGATGGGGTTGCCCAAAAAACGAAAGTATCACAAGTTGGGGACACGACTGATCATCAACATTTCTTGAAGCCACTGTTTCTCTCCAAAAGTGAAGTAATTTCAGCAGTCACACTCCTCTTTTAAACGAATCATCAATGAATATAGTAACAATTAACTATTACACTTGCTAATAAGAATCTCATCTAATGTTAAACCCACCATGGGTAGTGTACTACTCAAGTGGATATTGGGTACACTGGCCGATCAGATGTTGAGCTGCCTTCGAAACTTAATACGACCTCCTTTCCTTTATGGCGGACTAGTCTATATAAGGTTTGATGGCTCCTTTTATGATGTTTGGAAACATCAGCGAATAAATATACAAAACACACTAAACAGAGTACTGGACCTAACCACGATATAACATCTAACATATACTATGATATCTTATACTATGATATCTTATACTATATTGCTAGATTCTTGGATGGAACGACAGCTACTCTGTTTATTGGATTTTTTTTGTTGATTTTTCTCCAGAGACAGGTTTGTACTATGTAGAGGGAAGTTTGGGCTGTTGAGCGTTAGATATAACGCAGTCATAGTCAGGAACAGTCACGTCGTTGTTGGCTATTAACTCCAAGAGATATGGAGCACTAGTGGTCATAGTTGTTTCTTTGGAAGTGTCAAGATGTGTTAGTGATCTATACTAGAAGGTCTGTAGTATTCTGATCAATGATGATACCGCTCAACCAAGAGCGGACTCTCCTCTATATATACTTGGGATTCGTTGAACTCCTTCTTCCTGCACCGGACTTGTTAATACATTGTCTTTGAGGCAAACCTGACTTCTTCTCAAAACAAGACCGTGTTGTAATGCTGGCCTTTACTCATACACATGTTGAGAAACAAGAGCCGCGGATCCATGCTTCCCTGAGACCGCGGTCACTCACGTGACAGAAGTCATGTGAAGGCTCACCCCAATATAAAAGGACAAGCTCCCGCTATTCTATAAAACCACCAAAAATATATATAACCAAAAGTAGGACATACCAAGATGTCTCCCGACACCAGACCCACCAATATTTTAACTAGTGTGGAGGTACTGATGTTTACTGAGGATCTGGATTGAATAATTACTAACAATGCCCTGTACTGCATGTAACGTCTTGACTGCACACACGAGTTAGCGCATCTTGCATATTCAACATATTCAACAGTTTGGGCTACTTAGAGGAAGGTTTGGGCTACTTAGGGGAAGGTTTGGGCTACTTAGGGGACGGTTTGAGCTACTTAGGGGACGGTTTGAGCTACGTAGGGGGAAATTTGAGCTACGTAGGGGGAAGTTTGAGCTACTTAGTAGTTAACGGAGGGTCACCTGGTCAACTGTCGTTGCTATGAACTTGGCTTTTCAATAATTACCATAGGGTAAAACTAGACAGAACACCATACTATTTACCTTTTCTGACATACTGACATGATGTATAATTATGAGCACGGATCCTGATATAGTATGCGATAGCTTGGCCGGAATTGGCCAGAATTGGTCGGAATTGGCCGGGATTGGTCGGAATTGAGGGCCGCGGTCGGAATTGTCTAAATACATGACCTCCAAAAGTTCCCCTCGCAAAGTTTCTCTACTCAAAAAGATTCACTGTGAAGCCCGGAATTCCCGGATTCTAATTAACTCACTTTTTTTTCCGTAAGATGAAAAAAAGGTCATTTGCGTTGGGCGTTTTTCTGCTGGGGTAGCCTGGTGTACGGGTGTGTCTTCATTTTCGCAATCCCCGGTTTACCCCCGGTTTACCCCCAGTTCCGGCCATCCTAATATCAACCATACTTAAATGCCATCTTACCTTAACCAATACCATAATTGATGGAGTCTACGATAAACTGCTTACTGTCTCACGTCGTCAATAACCCATCATAAGTAACTCCATAGATATTTGTGTCTGTACTTGAGGATATTTTGGTAGTTTTACTACTATTTTAATAACCTCCCGGTGGCCTAGCTGGTTAAGGCGCAAGACTGTAATGGATTGGTATCTTGAGATCGGACGTTCGATTCGTCCCTGGGAGAACTTTTTTTGTGATGAATGTTCTGCTGGAAACTGTAGTTTCCTTTTGGAAGGGGGGGAAGATTGCACTGCTATATGTTCTGCAGCAAACTGCATATATTCATGTGGTCCTGCATACACGCACACTCTTATATTACCTATTCCTGTAACTAACACCAAAACACCTTCTATAAGATGAATAAATGAACTTTAGGAAATATTTAGGACTCAAAAAACCATATAAAATAAGGCAGACTTCATGGCGGGATCGCATGCATGCTTTTGAATGATCTTGGCACGTGACTCTCACGTGATCTTCACAAACTTCTTTCCATTACTCAGTTACTCTGCTCCCAAAAAATCATTTAGACTATAGAATAGTTTCTGATTCGATACAATATGAAACTGGCTTGAAACAGTTTTTTTTTTTGGGCGTAGTCACGTGACCCTGATGTAGTGTATTATTTCAACTAATCCTACGTACTCAGGGCATACAAACCAAAAGCTTTTCATTAGTTTAAACTAGCGCTTGATTTCACTATTAGCTTTATTGATACATCACTAAAGTTAATGTTATACACACTCCTCATTATAGGGAATCAATATCAAGATCCCCCATATGTCTGTTTCAGGGTGTTCATGGTGTTTCAGGTTGATCCACGTTGGTCCAGGGTGTTTTCAGTTGTTTCAAGTTGGTTCAGCCTTTTTAAGGCTCTTTCAGTCAGTTCTGAGTTGATGAATAACTGGACTAGTAGATCACTGGACAAGTAGAGACTAGACATTGACACTCAAGGACTCTATCTTGAATGGCTATTTGGAAAATAGACACGCTTCTAAAGAAACTATCTGGAAAAGTGTTTTTCCGAATTTCTGTCTGAGTATTAAAGGGCTGCACCTCCTGTACCTCTCTTCCAAAGAGGTCCGGTTGGTTGCAACAATACATCGACACTTATGCTGCTCCTGAAACACTCCTCACTTTGAAACACTTCTAGAACGTCTGAAATGCCTGAAACGTCTGAATATCTTATAGAACGTCTGAACGTCTGAACGTCTGAACGTTTGAACGCCTGAACGTCTGAACGCCTGAACGTCTGAACGCCTGAACGTCTGAACGTCTTGAACACTCTTGAACCTGAACTTTTCCTCTATACAGGCTCGTCGGCACTGCGCCAGCGGGGTATCAAGCGGATATCAAAATCGGTTTCCTGGCGCAATTCATCCCAGGGCTCGAAATTGGCCCAGACCATGTCGAAGTCGTCGTCGGAGTCCATCACGTGCGTGCCGAGCTGCACGTGCGGCTTGGTGTACTGGTCGTTGTAGCGCACGTGACCTGTACCTTCAAGTATGGCGTCCAAGCGTTCGGCCTTGTTGAGCTCGGAGACCGAAGCCAATTCACCCGAGAGGAGCTCGGCGGCCTTGCGTTCATTAATCTGGGCCAAATTCAAATGCATGTCGCTATACGCCTGGGGTCCAGCGGCCTTAAGTGCAGTATGAGGCCCGATTGGGATATTCTTAAGGTCCAAAGACGAATCCTTGGGAATTGAGGATGTAACCAATTCTTTGTCTTCAGCCTCCAAAGCATTGGCGGTGTTTTCAATCCAAATTGCCGTCTTCTCTTTCCAGTCCTGCATAGACATCGGCGTATAGTAGTTGGCTCCTCCGAACCACCACAGCGGTTTCTGCCCGTTTTTAATTGCCCATTGCCGCCAGTACCGTGCCTCCTCGGCCCAGGGATCATACGGTAACACTAGCCGAGAATATTCAAGCCCTGAGAGGAAAACGGCACTGCATCCAGTGATAAAGCGGGCCGAAGTGGCCAAACGGCCAAAAAATCGGCCTTCTCCGACCCGGGGGGTCCGCCGTGTGAGAAACGTGAGTCCAAAGAGACACTGTGCTGTGGTTAATAGGAAAAGAGCTGTTCTGTTATCTGCTGCAGGAACGATTGGGGCTAGCAATCGAAGCCCGAGGCTAGGATTGCGGGGAATTAGGTTGTAGGGGTGTTCCTGCATGTAGAGGCGGTGAATGTGGGGATATTATGGTTAGTACCGTATGCCAGTGTTGGCAATGTGTAGATTAATGGGTATTGTGACGTGAAGTGAACGGTGAAGTGTACGGTGAGTGTGGAGTGGAAATGGTGCGGATGGTGAGGGTGTACTGGTGTGAGGTTTTGAAGAGCAAGATGTACGGATGTGAGGTTTTTGTGGTGTACGGGTTTAATTCCCTATTTGCGGTGTGCGGATGTAACGAGCGTAAGCGGCAGCAATGGGTTTAGGTTCTGAGACGTGGATGTGGTGCGCTTGAGGTTGTAGGTGAAGCGAGGGGCTGCGAAGACAAACACATCCGTACACCATATTATTAATAAACCCATACACCGGTACACCAGTACACCCATACATTCGCACACCCATACATTCGCACACCCATACTGTATCCCCAATGGCTTGCAGGGACAGCGCGGTAACAAGCACCTGTTCTTCATACGCCCCTGTTCTTCATATGTACCTGTGGTTACTACAACCGCCTGGTGCCGTGAAGGTAGAGCTCCCATATATATAAGGGAGTCTGGACCATATCCATCTTTAAAGTGATTGAATTAAATATCATCTGTTTGGGGCATACCAAGATGCCTCCAAAAGCCAGACCCACCAATATTACAATGGTCACTGAACTCCAATGGTCACTGAAAACTCTACATTTTCGTCTTCTCTTGAAGTAAACACTGCTGAAGTAAACATCCCTGAAGTGTTTACATATCTTGAAGAGACTATGAGGACAGTTTCCTTCAGTTACTATCCACTGGATATTACACCATGGTTAATCTATGGTTCACCTGGTGCCGCAACTATGGTTGGGGAGCATGTGTTGTCTAATCTACGAGACAGGGCCCTGTCTATGGAGGTATTATGAAGCCTCTCAGTCCTATTGTTACAATGACCATTGCAAACACCGTGTCATGGTCATCATTGTATGAAGTACTATGATGGGCGTGATACTGAATTTGCAACCATCATAGTGGAGTTTGCAATGGTCATATTGGTGTCTACAATGATCATATTGGTGTCTACAATGGTCATATTGGTGTCTACAATCATCATATTGGTGTCTACAATCATCATATTGGTGTCTACAATGGTCATATTGGTGTCTACAATCATCATATTGGTGTCTACAATGGTTATATTGGTGTCTATAATGGTTATATTGGTGTCTACAATGGTTATATTGGTGTCTATAATGGTCATATTGGTGTCTACAATGATCATATTGGTGTCTACAATGGTTATATTGGTGTCTACAATGGTCATATTGGTGTCTACAATGGTCATATTGGTGTCTACAATGATCGTATTGGTGTCTACAATGGTCATAGTGGTGTCTACAATGATCGTATTGGTGTCTACAATGGTCATATTGGTGTCTACAGTGGTCATAGTGGTGTCTACAATGGTCATAGTGGTGTCTACAATGGTTATATTGGTGTCTATAATGGTCATAGTGGTGTCTACAATGGTCATAGTGGTGTCTACAATGGTCATAGTGGTGTCTGCAATGGCCATCATAGTACTTCAAAAAAGATGGCTACCATTGTTCTGGTGGAGAATATTTCGAATGCCACGTTTTGTCTCAAAGTTATATGAGTCGTTCGGTTCCTCTCCTTGAAGAACCATCAATGAAGATCGTGTTAGAACCGCCATGGTTAGATTCACTACCCATCGGTATTTTTAGAGCCTACGAAAGTCGACTAGTCAGCTACTCACCACCGAGACTGACTACTCGTTTCTTTTGTTGCTCGTTTCTTTTGGCACCGAATGACCGATTAGTCATCTCGTCTAATCGACTGATCACATCACCCTTTTATAACTCAGGTTCGCCCTTCTGAGGAATCATCGACGAATGAACATTGAAAACAGAGTACCCTGAGGTAAACCGGATTCTAACATATGGAGTGAGTTCCTACTAAGAGTAGGGCTCTGCATACAGAGGTACGATGAAGCCTACGTTATCTAATTCCAACGATAGACATTGCAAACACCTTCGAATGGCCTAGAATAATCACCAGTATTACCCTGGTAAAGAGATTTTCCGATTTTTCTCTTCGAGGAGTTATCAATGAATATAGTATTCATTAGGCTCTAAACGTCCTTAAACAACATAACACTGATCGGGTGGGTGAGTTCCTAGAAGTTCCTACTAAGAGTAGCAGTTCAGAATACTCATTCATGGTTAGGACATCGTTCCTGGAAAGATGCATTCCATTTAAAAGCCCATTAGAAGCTTATACCTGTTGGCATTATAGGCTAGTCCCGCGTACTACTTCCTACTTCCTACTTCCTACTTCCTACTTCCTACTTCCTACTTCCTACTTTCTACTAGTGTAGTACTCTACCACTACTACTCATTGAAGAATATACTTATGGCTTATAGATGTAGATGACTGCATTCACTGTACGTACCAGGGGTAGCAGCATAGACTGGAGCCATCGTTACGGCCAGTGTTTAGAACCTTATGGATTGCGATGGACATTTACTCGGCAAACAAGTCTTCCTTCAAGTCGATGCCCAAGGCCTCTCTGGTCTCCTTCAACTCGTCCAAGTACGCGTTGTACTGCGCAGGGTTCTCCACCTTGTGCTTCAACGCCTCGAACGTTCTCACGGCCGTGGGGTAGTCGTTGACTCTTCTGCACGCTTCCAAAGCCTTTTGGATCACCGCTGGCGAGGGAACCAAGTCGTACGAGAAACAGTTGTTCAACACTCTCTGCACTTCGAACAAGTCGTAAGCATCCTCGAACTCTTGTTCATATCTGTTGTTAGTATAAGTTTATGAGATAGGAGTTAATATCGAATCAAGACAGCAACCGTCAAAGGCAGAGTCATTATTCAAGTCAACAAGACAGTCAACAAAACAGTCAACAAAACAGTCAACAAAACAGTCAACAAGATAGTCAATCATTCAAGTCATCACGACAGTCAATACAGTCAACCATTCAAGAAGCCACAAAACAATCAGACCAAGTGATTTGATCATGGATAAGGTACAAATAGTGAGCAGTCTGATTCAGAGACTTAATGGCTTGAACATAAACTGATTGCCATTTTGTACTTCCCGGTACTTGCCAGAAAGACTCATACTCTCAATCTTGAAATCACCTCAGGTATGAATCCTAGGTCTAAATCCTAGGTCTGAATCTGAGCATTGAGATCGAGTCCTAATGGCCAAGCATCTAGGAAGTCTCAGAGACTCGTCAAGTGCATTCCGGGTTTATACACATTCAAGCACTTGAAGACTAGTCAGAGTAGTTTATAGCAGAATCTCCTGTCATACTATGCCTCTAGAGCCTCAGACAAGCCAGTATCAAGTGCCACTTGTCTAGTGCTAAGTACCTGGTGCCTGATGATGCAAGTAGAGATAGAAGTCATTGTTGGGTCAAGTCGTCATGTTCATGTGTCAATGTCAGTATCCCTCAATCTTCAGTTACTGTCAACCTCCTGTCAGTATTGTTCGTTAACTTTCAGTCAATCTTAGTCAACATAAGTCAGTCATTTTTAGTCAACCTCCTGTCAGTATTGTTCGTCAACCTTCTGCCAACTGTATCTTAGTCAACCTCAACCTCAGTCACTCAGTCACTGTCTGTCTGTCTGTCTCTCTGTCTGTCAACTATTGAGTCAACCTCGATCCACTCTGTCTAGCAACTTAGTCTGGAGTGTCAATAAGTATCAGTGGTTTGTGAGTTTTAGATATGCTGCAACTCAACCCCGCCCCAACACAACGGACGCCAGCGACACAAGCGAAGTAACCGATGCAAGGAGTGAGCACGTAGTAGCACCAATACTGATCGCACTTTCTTGTGGTTCTAAGTTTCTCACCCCTGACGGATTCTCACCAACTTCTAATTCTCACTATTCTCACAACGCCTCACGCTTAATATTTAATCCACAATGGCAGCCACAATGGCATCCAAAATTGGCATCCAAAATTGACAACACATTGACAATCACAATTGGCATCCATAATTGACTCCCACTAATGACAGCCACTAATGACGATGACATTGACAGCCACTAATGGTGTGACGTTGACACCCGCTAATAGCGTTGACGTTGATACCCACTAATGACGTTGACGCTGAAGTTGATGTTGATATTGACGCTGACGTTACATTGAAGTTGACGTTGACGTTGACAATACCAAATAATCCACTTCAAACTCGACTTGTTGACTTCGACTTCGAATGACTTCCTCTACTGAACTATTGACTTGTTCTCATTCCCTCATTGGTCCATTCCAGGTTCTTAGTCTTGACGCTTGACTCTTGGTTGTTCCTGTTTCGGTACCTCTTTCGGTTCCTGTTACTGTTTCAGTTCCTCTCTGTTATTGCTTGTTCCTGTCTGGTTGTCTTAACAATCGTCTCTTCTGTCTATTCCTGTCTGAACTTGAATCGACTCTTCTGTATATTCCTGTCTGAACTTCATTTGTCTCTTCTGTCTATTCCTGTCGAAATTCGAATCATGTTTTCTGCCTATTCCTGTCTAAACTGGAATTGTCTCTTCTGTCGACGGTTCGTTTGATTATACATACCTTTGAGAGAACTCCTCGAAGGTCTCCTCCTTGTGCTCGTGGTGGTCGGAGTAAAGTCTTATTTGGGCGAAGGAAACCTTCTTGGCTGCAGGAGCAAAGGATCTAGGCACTGCCAAGGGTCTAGATCTGAGGGCACAACGGATAGAGGAGGCAAGCATTATGGGGGTAGTGGTGGGTGAGGTAAAATTGAGATTGGTGGAAATCATGCGATGCGTGCGCTTACCATTTCTGCCCACCTCTGCTCACCCAAATCACGTGAAAAATATTAAAGTGCATTGCTCAATATGCAGATCCCACTCTTCTTATTTCTTTTTCCCTCCATTTTCTTAGCATTGCTGGGCTGATTCTGTGAGCTTGTGTTATGGGCCAATGAGCGTCCCGCAAATAACTCGCATCTGGTACGCGCACGCTTTGTTTTGCAGCCGACCTGCAGGCACAAACATCCGTACACCAATGAACAAGAAAAGACCTACCTCACAAAAACCAGATGAATTTCTCCTCATTACCCCTTTGCTTTTGATTTCTGTTTCTGTTGGTTTACGACTATGGGACCGTGTACTAGAAAGTTTGGGGTGGACGGGTGTGCGCGACATTGGTGCATCCGAGGGTGCGACATGCTACACAGCTTCACATCTGGGGCTCCTCGGATTACATCGCCAGTACCCAATCATGAACCAGCACTTCCTATGGAAAAGCCAGCCGCTGGAGGAACCATATGCGGCGCCTGCACACGACTCCCTATTACGGGACCGGCTTGACAACCTGCAGCTCCGGCTAGATCCGTCCACCATTAAACATGGGCTCAGTTCTGAGGCCGGCCGGAACCCACAATCCGGTCTCAACAAGCCCATGGGCAATATCGAGCATTTAGGCGACATGTCCCTAGCTTTGCCTCTACAACCGAATATGGACCGTGCATCCGGGGTTGGCGGTACCTCCGGAAATGCAGGCCGTAGTGCCGGCGATAGTAACGGGATCTCGGTACAAACTCCTGCCGAGGGCGCTCCAAATCCTACACATATAGGTGGAGCCCCCGGTAATGGTGCCCTTGGTACCGGTACTTCGGGTAACATTGCCCCTGGGAATGTTGTTAAAACCCCCGGTTCCAACACTGGAGCCACTTCCCAGGCGTCCGAGGTCTCCGAGGGTAGCCGCCGGGTGGTGTCGACAAAACGTGCGGCTCAGAACCGGAATTCCCAAAACGCATTCAGAAAGCGCCGCCAAAAGTACATTGAGGAATTAGAGAGCACCGCCGAAAAGGTGAAAGTGATGGAGAAAACCATTGACGACCTACGTCTGGAGAATATGGAGCTACGTGAATTTTCGTTGGCGCTTCAGACTCGGTTGATGGAACTTGAACGCGAGTCTGCGACATGACTCAAATTGCGACATTCCTACCCTAGAGCTAGTTGCGACATAGCGACATAGCGACATGACTCACTGCGACATAGCTACCTGCAACATGACTCCTTGCAATATCCCACAGGCAAGGCCAATGGGTACCTAGAGTATCGTACCAATAAAATAGAGATGTACGGATGTGGGGGTTGTAGCGACATTTTTTGAGTCTGCATGCGACATTTTTGCGACAGTGACTCATTTAAAGACACCATTCATGCACTGACGAAAGTACCCCGACTCGGTTGGCTGGAATGCCGTGTGTCTAAAGTTTAAAAAAAAAACAAAGACGCTATTGTATGACATTGTCCTGCAGATAAGCGCAGGACAAGGTCTCGCCAGCCCGCGCGGCCTCAACTGATGCCGAGTGCCAGTTTCCAGGCACCACACAATCTGTGGCGTACTGCAGATAATACGGGCTCAAAACGTACCAGCATCTCCAGCACTCTCAACCAAACGTAGTAATCGAAAGGTGTTTGAGATTTTAAACATGCATATTTCTGAAACGCCAATCAAATGCAAGAGCCCATCATGAAACAATCATGAAACAATCATGAAACAATCATGAAACGTCCATGAAACGTCCATGAAACGTCCATGAAGCAAACAATGTGGATAATCGAACAATAGAGGAAACCGAGGAGCGCCGAGGTATACCGAGTCCCACCGAGCACATTGCCTACCACCTTTTAAGACGTTTTAAAGAACCTTTGCAGAGGCGAAACAACGATGAAAGAAGTGTGAAACAAGTGTGAAACAACAATGAAACAAGTGTGAAACGTTGATATAACAAGTGTGAAACATTAATGAAACTACACTGAAACTACACTGGAACAGGTAAATCATAGTCGCAACGAAACATCGGATAGACCTTTTACAGACACTTATACACAGTCTATATAGTACTACAAAGGGATATATCCTAATTCTACAGCCATAGCTTGGGAAGGCAAACGTGAGTCACTCGTAAAAGGCACTTGTGAGCGAAGCTAGTTGCCGTGGCAGCCTGCATAAAGCCGCGCCCGTGCATGATGCACGCGCTTTACGAGACGTACCTATGGAAATTCCGCGCGGCCTCGGTGACTCTGTTGGGACTAATTTTGCGTCTAACCACCTGAGCGCAATCTCTGCTCCCAAAACGTGCCTGCCATTCACTTCTTCTTCTTACAGCCATTCTTTTCTTCTGGTGTTGGCGTCATTTGTTCCTGTTTCAGAACCCTTTCAGAACCGTTTCGCAAGTGTTTCACCAACGTTTCAAGTCCTTGACATCTTCATATTTCACAACCCTAGCCATACTCGGTTATCTCCGTTTACCTGTTTGAACTCCGTTCCGCCTTCGCGTTATCTTATTCCTCCTTGCTCGCTGAAGACCAGGTTTTTCCGTTCCAGCGTTCCAGCGTTCCACCGTTTCACAGTTTCATCCTTGTTTCATCTTTGTTTCGTCTTTGTTTCATCTTTGTTTCAGACTTCTACCGCTTCATCTCCTTGGCTCATCTGGTTTTACATTGGTTTCACTGCAATGGACGCGTTTACAACCCCCCTGAAATCCGAACCTAACCCCGTTGTCCCCGGACTCTTTCCGCCCGTCGACCTCTGGAACCCCAACCTGCTAGATATGGACTTGGCGTCTCCTTGTATTCTTGGTGCATACACGCTCAAGTGCAAGGTCTAACCCCCACATCCACATCATCTAATAATCCATATCCACAATATTCATATGCACATCCCAAAAATATCCATCTAATCATATCGAGGTTCAGAAATATCAAGGTCCAGATATACCGGTACATCCGTACACCCTGATAACAAGCATTTATTTATTTCGTTGCCATTAATTTACCCTGCTGTTTTTACTTAAGCCAGTTGCCTTGAAATCAGTGGGTTCGCAGCCCTGATCCCGACGTGCGTGCGACGAAAGGGTGTCTTAGTCTCCGTGCATGCGCTTATCTGCAGGTCCCCCACTTTGGCCACATGGCGCCGAAAATCAAGCCAGCCAAGACGCCAGCCAAGACGCCGCAGCTACGACTGGCGGTCAGCTGATCCTGGTCAGGTGACAGGGCCACGTTATACAAGTCAGATGAATAGAATCCCATAAATTTATAGAAATAAAGAGATTGTAGAGTCACATGAATCCCCCACATGAGCAGGGTCCCAGAGTTCCGGTTAGTAATGTCACGTGATGTGAAGGTCAATTAGGTGCTGGCAATGTGACCAGTCACGTGACCAGTCATGTGATAAATTATCCGACTTTGTACACGTGCAATGTCACATGCTCAAAGTCATTTGATTTTTTGCACGTTCAATGTCACATGCTCTGAATCACCTGCCTTGTGCACGTGCAGTATCACAAGCTTAATATCACCTGACAATAAGTCAGCCATGTCACGTGAATTGTATCACATGTCGAAAAACAAAACTTTCACAACAGACACTGGGTAGTCTTTGTTAACTAAGCAAGTAAGCCTAAGTGTATTTCCAGGTGGGTGTAGGAATAATTATGTTGTATTTCATGAAAAAACGTGAGTCACGTGCGTCCCAACACGTGTGGTTCACGTGATGGTAATCACGCGGCACACATCTAAAAATCTTCCGCAGGCCTCACCTCCCACCCCATGAGTTCCAGACTTCTCCAAACCCTAAAGACTGTGCCCCGGCATTGTGGCGGACGCAGATTGGTGCAATCTCGACGCCTCGCCTTCCAGGTGTCCAACCCCGAAGAGCAGGCCAAAATACTCCAAAAACCCGCCCAGGACCCCTCCTCTCCATACATCTCCCCCCCTCTCATCCACGAAGTCTTTTCTTCAGCATATGACGTGTTAAAAGAAGAACTGGCCAATGTGTATGAAAAGCTAGCCCAAAACCCTGACCTCTCCGAAGCCCAAACAGAAAAATTGAAAATCCAGGCAGAGAAATATAACCCCGAAGTTAATTACAACTTCCGCTTTAACCGGGCCAAGGTGGACGCCACGCAGCCAGTGTACAGGCACTTGATGCAGCAGGAATGGGAACAGTACGACTTGATGGTGACCATGCAGAGGTTGGAGCAGTTGCACGTGATTCCTGATACAATGGCCACGTTGGAGCCTCGGGCCGATGTCCAAGTGCAATTTGCACACAACACGCAAAGTGAGTTTTGTGGGTATTTACAACCCGGCGTACGGATGCCCGCGTTTGCCGTAGCCAGGCCGCCCACGATCAAAGTGCAGGAGTTCCGGAGTCAGGCATTTTCCGGGCTTTATTCGGTGGTGATTGTCAACCCGGATGTGCCCGACTTGCGGGGCAACTCATTCAAAACTGAGTTGAATTATGGCGTGTACAATGTCCCGTTGACGTTTGCGGAAAATATCATCAGTCCTGCACAGTTGCAAAACACCCCTGAACGGGTGTTCCACCACTACCAGCCGTTGGTGCCAGAAAAAAACGCCCCCACGCAGCGGGCGTGTGTGTGGGTATTTAGGCAGGAGCGCGAGGTTTCGGGGCTCGAGTTTGATGCCAGCAATTTCGACATTCGCGCCTTTGCCGAAGAATACGGTCTAGATGCCGTTGGTGCTCATGTTTGGAGACAAGACTTTGACCGGAGTACCAATGCGGTCAGAAAGGAGTATGGTTTGGAGAAGGGCAATGTTTATGGTCCTACTCGTGGAACTGAGCCGCTCGTGTAAATAGCAACAATTTAATTACTTAGTATACTTTCAAGTTTGTCGCGCTAGTTTGAATAGTTTTGTCGCGCTGGTTTGAATAGTTTTGAAAAACACTGTATCTTGTAAATCTTACTCTCTTGCACACCTTACTATCTTGCGTACACTTAAGATAATTCTCGCATGTTCAATGATACAAAACACCATAACATTGGACTTATCTTGACGAGCCCATCAGATTCACCACCAGATTCACCACCAGATTCACCACCAGATTCACCACCAGATTTGTATCTTATAGTATGATCCAAACACTGAATCTTAAACCATTGTTATCATTCTCAAGCCACACTAAAACTCGAGGGACTCTTGTAGAGGTGATTGTGTGTGATTCCAGAGTCCTTCAATTGCCCGACTCTTTCTTGGCGAAATTCCAATTTCATGAGTTCAAGAATGAATATAGAACCTCCAAACCTCTCTACAAACCAATTTTGAGCGTAATATCATCATCATCATGACCATGGGAAATTTCTTGACCATGAGAAATTTCTTGACCATGGGAAATTTCTTGACCATGGGAAATTTCTTGAGTCTGCTTGGGATATTCTTCAAACTTTGAGCAAGCCTTTCTCTCTGTTTACCTTTGATAATAACCCCTTGAATGTATGGATTGCAGAATCTACACTCATGGCAAAATCAAAGTCTATGATTATATTCTATAACCCTTTTTTCATTGAGGTCATAAACCACCTGATTCCCAATTCATTCGTGTTTGTACAGATACGGAATTACATAATCTACATATAGTGCTGAACAGAGAATACTGGATTAGCGTAGTTTAAGTACTGGACTAGAGTAGTTTAAGTACTGGACTAGAGTAGTTTAAGTGCTGGATTAGAGTAGTTTAAGTACTGGACTAGAGTAGTTTAAGTGCTGGACTAGAGTAGTTTATAGTAGTATATGTAGATTAGACAACACATGTTCTGCAACTATAGTTGCGGTACCAGATGGACCATAGATTAACCATGGTGTGATATCCAGTGGATTATGACCGAAGGACACTGTCCTCATAGTCTCATCAAGATATGTAAACACTTGAGGAGTGTTTACTTTAGGAGAAGAAGGAGATTTAGAGTTGTCAGTGTCCATTGGGTTATTGGTGGGTCTGATCTTTGGAGGTATCTTGGTATGCCCTAGACAGATGATATTTAATTAGTTACTTAAAGATGGGTATGGTCCAGACTCCCTTATATATGTAGGAGCTCTACCTTCACGGCACCAGGTTGTTATAGTAACCACAGGTGAATATGAAGAATAGGTGCTTGTTACCGCGCTATCCCTGCAAGCCAATTGGGATACTGAGCTCGTTCACCTTGTTACTGTTCTTCATCAGTATATACTGGAGTAGTGTAGTTTATAGTAGTATAGAGTACTGAATGTTATGTTCTTTAATAACACGTGTTAGTCTAAACTTGTATTCGTTGATGGTTCTTCAAAGAGAGGAACCAGAGTGGTTTATATAACTTTGAGAGAAACGTGGAACCGAAAAACTCTCCACCAGAACAATGGTAAGGATTGTTCTGGAATATTCGAAAGGACCATCATAGTACTTCATACAACGATGGTCGTGACATGGCGTTTACAATGGTCATAGTAACAATTGGACTGAAAGGCTGCATAATACCTTCATAGACAAAGCTCTGCCTATGGTGGATTTAGCAGGTACTGTGGTACAGTAGTACTGTGGTACAGTAGTATAGTAGTACAGTAGTATAGTAGTACAGTAGTACAGTAGTACAGTAGCATAGTAGCACATTAGTATAGTAGTACAGTAGTACCGTAGTGCAGTAGTATAGTAGTACAGTAGTATAGTAGTACAGTAGTATAGTAGTATAGTAGTACAGTAGTACAGTAGTATAGTAGTACAGTAGTATAGTAGTACAGTAGTATAGTAGTATAGAAGTATAGTAGTACAGTAGTACAGAAGTATAGTAGTACAGTAGTACAGTAGTATATGTTAGATTCTTGAATACGTCTAATACTGGGAGTTCCTTCGTTGATGGATTCCCAATAAGTGGGAATCCGAGTAAATATATAGTTAGCCAGTGAATACCAGAGAGTGAAGCAGGGCGCTTAAACGCCATGTTACGACGTAAGATGAATCGATGAGTCCAAGTCACGGGTTATGGTGCCTTGGATGAGTCACTGGCATTCGTAGGCTCGAAGATACCTCTATGGGTAGTGTGTCTACCCATGGTAGGTCTAAGAGTATAGTAGTACAGTAGTATAGTGATTCAGTAGTATAGTAGTACAGTAGTACAGTAGTACAGTAGCATAGTAGCATAGTAGCACATTAGTATAGTAGTACAGTAGTATAGTAGTACAGTAGTACAGTAGTATAGTAGTATAGTAGTATAGAAGTATAGTAGTATAGTAGTATAGTAGTATAGTAGTATAGAAGTATAGTAGTATAGTAGTACAGTAGTACAGAAGTATAGTAGTACAGTAGTACAGTAGTATAGAAGTATAGTAGTATAGTAGTACAGTAGTATAGTAGTATAGTAGTACAGTAGTATAGTAGCATAGTAGTACAGTAGCATAGTGGTATAGAGATACAGGGTTGTGTAATCCTCCGGTTTACGTCAGGTACTTTGGTTACTATGTTCATTCGCCGATGATTCCTCCAAGGGGGAATCTGAGGTACTTAAATACTTTTAGAGGAGAGGGGTGCTACTAAGCACGAGAACAATAGCGATGAACGCCGTGCAAACATCTTGCGGTGTTGGGCCGCAGTGTCTTGAAGTGACCATTGTTAGGATTAGACAGTGTAGGCTCAAAATGCCTCAATAGGTAGGGTACTACCTATGGTGGATCTAACAGGTAGGTGGTAGAGTGGTATAGAGATACAGTGGTAGAGTGGTATAATGGTATAGAGATACAGTGGTAGAGTGGTATAATGGTATAGAGATACCGTTGTGCAGTGGTATAATGGTATAGATGTTATGTTCTTTTAATACATTTATGCCTAAACTTTTATATTCGTTGATGGTTCCTCAAAGAGAGGAACCAGAGTGGCTTATATAACTTTGAGAGAAACGTGGCACCGAAAAACTCTCCACCTGAATAATGGTAAGGATTGTTCTGGAATATTCGAAAAGGGCCTCTGATTCCCGAATTGTCACAATGACCAAATGCCGTGTCACGACATTTGTAGTTGACAATTCTAGAATCGGGCATCGTAGGCTCCATAATGTATCCATAAGTAGTGTTCTACCTATTGTGGATCTAACAAAAGGATATTTATTAATATAATTAATTATAAATTCAAATATATCAAATGATTTAGTTATGTATTTATATGTATCTTCATTTTCTTTTATTATTAAATATGATTTATCTAAATGATTTATGAATTTATTAATTTTATTTAATAATTTAAAGTAAAATCAATAATATCATCATAATTTCTATCTTTATAAATATTGTTAGATCCACCATAGGCAGGGCCCTGCCTATGAAGGTATTATGAAGCCTCTCAGTCCGATTGTTACAATGGGGATACGGCGTTTGGCCATCAGGGTACTTCGTGCATAGATGGCCCCTTTCGAATACTCCAGAACAATCCTTACCATTGTTCTGGTGGAGAGTTTTTCGGTGCCACGTTTCTCTCAAAGTTATATAAGCCACTCTGGTTTCTCAAAGAGAGGAACCATCAACGAATACAAGTTTAGGCAATACACGTTATAAAGAACATAACAAATATTATGTATATCTATATTAAAAGAACCAGTAGAATCAATAAAATCACATAATCAATAATTATTACGTTTTGTATTTAAATCAATAGAAGAATTATCATAATGAAAAGATTTATTATGTTTATTTAAAAATAAAGTACCTGTCAACGAGTACTTAGCAGGTACGGACCTAAGGTACTTCGTGGATATGTTATATGCACGTCCGTGAAGTACTACATGCAGGTTGACAGTGGGTGAAGAGTTTTCACCCACTTCGACACATCTCGCACTTTGGTCTTGCAAGATACAGTGTTTTTCAAAACTATTCAAACCAGTGCGACAAAATTTCAGCCTATGTTTTTTTTAGTATATGTATTGATATACAGGGATATGTAAGTTAGACCTTACATGACCAAAGTAGATTAGTCGGTGCGAGGCTGATCAAAAGTTTTCACCCACTAGGAACCTGCACACGGCGTATTCCTGTCGTGTATACAACGTGTCAGGCTGGTGAAGACTTTTCACCCACTGGTAACCTGCACACGGTTCGTCACTGTCCTGCATCCAACGCATCCTCAAAGTACTCTGACTCCGAGTATGCTAAGTACTTGTTGACACAAAATGATTTCAACCAAGAAGCCAGAATGGTTCATACCAGCGAGGCAAAACGATTCATACCACACTAGCAAAATTAAACAAACCAATACACATAACCCCTAAAAAGTTGTCGTATACATGATAACGAGTTAACCAGTTCAGTTCCGTCAATTTTGACCCTTGATTGGTACTGTAAGACTCTCAAATGTAATACATATGAGGCAATGCTCCAGATTTAAGATTTTAGAATATTGAATTCTAATGGAAGTTGGTGTGAAACATTACGCCATTTGGTTTGAAAGACTGTGAAAAGGTACGAAACTTTCTGAATTATTGGTTTGAAACATTTTGCTAGTGTGGTTCGAAACATTTTGTTGCGCTGCTTTGAATAGTTTTGAAAAATACTGTACAACTTACATGTTGGAAAATAGCACCGAATAAGAGCGTGCACGGCGTCCTAGGCTTGCAGGGCACGTCTCTACTAGTTTCCCCACCCGTGGTTGTCCTGACAACCAAGGGTCAGTGAAGGCCGACTCCCATA
>NKZI01001606.1:0-30678 GCA_002370645.1 Metschnikowia sp. 00-154.1 | reverse complement strand
CTCTGGACCTTAAACCATGGTTGCTCTATGGGCCACCTGATTCCCCAGCATTCCTAGCTGAGCTGGAGTTAAAGAATCTACAGAAACAAAAGGCCACCTGGGGAACACTCTCTATGAGCCATCAAAAACATGAACTCATTGAGAGAGCCGGACTGCAACCAATTCCAGATGGAGGAAATCAAAAAAAAATTCAGGTCTAAGTTTCATCTACATCAAATATTTAGAAACTCAAACATTATTAAAGACCCAACCTACGCCTCCCCTAAGAAAAACCTACGTCTTCGTATATGTATGCGATAATACAAGTAAACCATATTTTACATGGTCATGCTGCATGTTTCCACGTATACGAGGCGCGTCGTGGATGTCAGTGTCGGACCAATTATCCACTGATAGCTGTGTTGAGAGTTGTAATATACACTCCCGTAAGCTGGAACAGTTATCAAGTTGTTTTCCAATAACTTCTTTAATTGTGGAACTTCAGTGATCATCTCTGTTGCTTGTATTCTTATCTGTATCTAAATATACTTGGTGATCCTTGTATCTTAACACCGCTGTTTCTAAGAATATTCGCATCCATTCTTATATGCTCCATCTCTCTCCGTTCATCAAACTCTTACCGACATTGTCTTCTCCTAAGAAAATGACCAGAGTTAGACAAACGCTAGACGAGAGCCCAGAGAGGCTTGGCTTCTGCTTCGCCTCTCTTCAACAATACCCAACATTGTCGCATCTGTATGCAGTCACATGAACATGCAGTACCCATAGGTGTACTGATCTCTCAAGTTCAATAAGCTGTACAGTGTTTTTCAAAACTATTCAAACCAGCGCGGCAAAAAGATTCAAACCAATGATTCAAAAAAATTCGTGCACCCCTAACAAGTTGTTATACACAGGATATCAAAGAAACCAGTTCAATTCCGTCCGTTTCGACCCTTGATTGGTACTGCAAGACTCCCAAATGTAGTACATATGAGGCAATTCTCCAGATTCAAGATTTCAGAATATTGAATTCTGATGAAAGTTGGTGTGAAACATTATGCCATTTGGTTTGAAAGACTGTGCAAAGGGGTGCGATCCTTTTTGAATTATTGGTTTTTTTAATTTTGCTAGTGTGGTTCGAAACATTGTGTCTTCTTGGTTCGAAACATTTTGTCGCGCTAGTTTGAATAGTTTTGAAAATCACTGTACATAGAGAAAGGGAGACAAGATTCGTGGCCTAAAATCAATCAAGGAGGAATTTGATAAGAATGAGAGGGTGTAATGCAATTGGGTTGGGAATAGCCAAACCAAGAAAGTTCGGGTCCCTTTTTGACCCAAAAGACTGAACTCTCTTCGCGGCTTCTTTTCTACAAGAGATGAGTAGCCGTTCTAAGTGGAGAAGTACTTTAAAAGCCGACGCTTTTCGTCTCAAAAATTTCAGAGATAAACCCGTACACCCCTAATAATACTCAAAAGGGGTTGGTGTTGAGCTTTACTGTACACTCTGTCAAAGCGTGGAACAGTTATATCATTGCTCGCTAATAACTCTAAGAGTTTTGGTACAGTTGTAGTCATTGCTGAGGCTTTGAACGTGTTAGGTGTGTTACAGTTTTGTAGTAGAAGGTCCGTAGTATTGTGAATATTCGGGATACCCCTCAATCAAGAGCGGGATCCCCTCTATATATATACCCTTTCCTTACATTCCTTCTTCTCACGCCGGACTTGTATATATAAATTGTCCTAGAGTCAAACCTGACTCTCTCTGACAAGAATAGCCGGTTGTAATGTTAGTTTCCACTCAAACTCCGAGGACTGCAGGTAATACCTCACCTGCATACAAACGTTAGCAAATCTTGCATGTTCAACAGTTGGTACATAGTTGCGCCGGACTACGATGGCCCTCAAGCGTCATTTACTGTTGGAAAACAGGGCGGAAGGGCCAGATTGGACTCGATAAGAGCCATTTTGACCTTGGAGGAAATAACAGGTATCAAAGCAGATGCACAGGTCGCCATGTGGGGGATATTCAGGAGGATTCATTGCCACAGGATGGGCATCCCAGCTCCAGCCAAAATATGCTCCTGAACTCGAGAAGTATTTGATCGGCGCTGCGGTGGGCGGATGGTGTACGAACTTGACTGCTACGGTGGAGGCATGCGACGGTACCATCTTCGCAGGGTTGATCGCCAACGGAATCAATGGACTTCTCAACCAGTACTCATGGGTCAAGGATCAGGTTTATGACATGATTGGGTTCAATTTGAGGCAACACTTCTTTTCCGGGGCCACCCGTGAGTGCTTGGTGGGGTCCCTTATCAAGTATCGCCTCACCCACTTCTTTGGCGGATTTTTTCTATGGTTTTCAGACGGCTGGGACTTTTTCCACAATGATCTTATTGTGCCACTTATCCGGGATACTACGTTGGCCTATGAAAAAGGAGATGGAGTACCCGAGATTCCACTCTTTGTGTATCATGGTAAGGTTGATAAGATCATCCCTATCGTGGGAGCAGAGAGAGGCTACAACAACTATTGTGAGTGGGGTTTTGAGTCGATGGAATTTGCTGTGTCAAATACCACGACCCATTTTATGGAGGCCGCCGAGGGTTCAGGAGCAGCACTCAAGTGGTTTGACGACCGCTTTAGCGGAAAAGCTCCAGTGTTGGGGTGCCACCGGACCGACCGTCATACCAATTTGGACTACCCAGGAGCCGACTTGTCTTTTCATAAGTTCGTTAAGGCAGCACTCTAAGGAAAGTTTCCTCAGTCATCTTTCCAAGGGTACAATACTAGCGCAACGCTTCCTGAGTCTGAACTGGGAGAATTCCCTGGTTTTGCCGGATTTCCGAGTAGCTTCGGTGCTTTTGGCTGGAAGAGGGACTTTAATGAAGAGGAAAGGGTGAATTATGACCAACTTGTGGCCAACATGATCCGCAAAAAGTCAAATGAGAAAGTCTAATGTCACAGTTGGATCCTTTTTAGCCATTCATCAGGTCGAAAAACCTTTTTTTATGGAGTTCAGAGCAAGTCAATGAATTGGATGGGGAATTTAAGCAAAGGTGTTTCTAACGCCAGTTGTTTATGATCAATGAGGAATAGGCTTGCTAAACATTTTCACTGTAGCTCTCTAACT
The DNA here is from genome assembly GCA_002370645.1 of Metschnikowia sp. 00-154.1. Lineage (NCBI taxonomy): Eukaryota > Fungi > Ascomycota > Pichiomycetes > Serinales > Metschnikowiaceae > Metschnikowia > Metschnikowia sp. 00-154.1. The sequence goes on along the minus strand of NKZI01001606.1, from coordinate 27,563 downwards.
GGTAATGCGCACGACTTAGGCATTTGCAAAGTCAGACCATGGGGCAAGGCTCGTGACTAGCGAAAGAAAGTCGTTCGGCTTACAAGGTTAAAATCTGAAAGGCTTGAGTTTAAAGCTGACTGATATTTTCACAACTGTGTAGACGGTAGCGCAATACTCGCACACACTGCATCTTATAGAAACCAAGACTTTCACTTACGAAAGAACTACCAACTGCCTGATCTGCAGTCCAACACTACTACTATTACACCAGCACCCAAGAGTTGTGACTCTAAAGAACTTTCGCTGCACTGGAAGTTAGTGAAATAAACGCCCTAACCAGCCAAAACAAACTCCACTTTCTTTCTAAGTAACAGTGACAAGTGCCAAAAAGAACTCCATATTTCCCCACTCGTATGCCTATGTAAGTGTGTTTTAATTTTAGGAGTGTATGTATTTTGACAAAAGTATTAACTTGCGTTAAACCGCTTAACTACTCTAAGAGCATTAAATGACACCAAGCAAGACCAAAGCAAACTTGGCCACCTTGGAAGGTAATGAATTACCCAAGATAATGCTGAGGCCCCACAACAAGATAGATGAAAAGTCTTTGACAGCATTGAATGCTTGACCAGTGGCCTGGATGAAGAAGATTTTTTTTACGGCTGAAATAAGAGCAGTAAGGAAAGCTGAAGTTTGCATGATTAAAGTTTGTTTATATCGAGAGAGATTTTTATGAAGAAAACTTGGTTTTAAAGAAAATGGCCGTGCATTTATACTCTGGTTTGTACGCGAGTATAATATAGACAAGTACATTGCATGGAATTCAATGGAAGCTTTGAGATTTAAAAGAGGGCTAGACTCAAAAAATAATTTGTAAAAGCTCAAATAGAATCTATTGTTTTCTGTTTAATTAAGTGAGCTTGAAGAGTAAATTAAAATAAAAGTACAATAGGTCGAAAAATTTGTGATAGAATATTTAGTAGTTGAAAATACTAAGCTTTGGTGAAAAACTTAGTTTGAGCAAAACGGTTCAAGTGCTGTAATACTGAATAGTAGTACTTGTTTTAAGTTTTAGTAGAATCTAGTTTTATTGGAGTCACAATCAAAAATACTGGATAACACCCAAAGAAATTATACTGCACTGCCATATACAGTCTTCTGCAGATAGACCAGGTATTGTTGTGCTCTTGTGGTTTCTGATTGAATAGAGGGCTTTCCATCACTCCTTTTTGAAGCCCGCTTTACAAAAATATTTGTTCAAGACAGACAAAGGCCTTAGGTCATGAAATTTCAGAATGTTTCCCCTTAGAGGTATCCACAGCACGCTCGTCCTATTGATGATGTATTTTGGTTCTGAAAATAACACGGGCTTTTCTGTGGATGACACATTGACCACAATGTATCAAGGCTATAAGAATGCTTGAAGTATAGGCTTCTGAAATGTTGGCGATTGTTGGCTGTATGACTAGCTGTGCGTTCCTTGAGGTTCTGCATGGTCATTTGAAAACCACACATAATGTATAGACCACCTTCAAGATTTGGAGTTGCTCAGTGGATAAGTGTGGTTGGTAATACATTTGTGAGTGATGTGTTAGAGCCTCTTGTATTTACGTGGCTCTTGAGTAAGTCTTCATACATACAAGGCCTGAAAGTTGAGTATATAGGATTGAGACTGTACAATGGGAACGGCATCAATGCTGAAAAATCAACGACACAGTCCAACTTTAGATTAGGGGACTTTGACTTCTTAGGCATAAGTGTAATTATAAGAGCGAAACTTCACTCTCAGTGAAAGCTGTACCGCTCACACACGAGTCCTTCTTGTTAAATGGGCAGCTGCAAACAAGCCAGTTAGGAGACAAATAGTCGAGAAGAATCGTGGCTTAGAACATTCCAATAGCAGCTAAAATTTTCTATTTCGAGAAAAAGAGGTTTGGCACTTTCACGTTCTTCTCCATGTAAGTAAACGGGCAACAAAGATTGGGTTCCTGCATAAATCTTCAGAACTTTCGGAGATTTTTGACCACCTTCAGCAGACAAATTCAGATAGCTTTTCTGCGAAAGGGTATAGAATCTTGACCACGTGGCTGGCCCCGAGTCAGACAACGCTCTATTCGTTTTCGAATCTGGTCACACTACTTTCACTTTCACTTTTATTTTCTCTTTCATTGGTAGACCTTCCAAATGGTCTTATTATTTTCCCAAGATACGAAAAAACTAGACTTCCCAGTACCAGACGTAAATATGGGAAGATTGATTTAACTGATGACTCATTGAATTCAGATACCCCAATTATAGCATCAGAAGAAAAGGGAGCAATGCTCATGCCAATGTCTGAAAATAGTTAGAGTTCACGTTTATAGCAGCAGACATTATTTCTTGTTTAAAGGGTCGGAGTTGGCAATTGAGGGGCCTATACCTAGTTCCTAATTAGTGAATAAGGTCGATCAATTATGCACACTAGCAAATAGTTTCAAGCATAGAAATATTTTGGGCTTATTCTGGGCTCCAATGCTTATGGGACATCCTATCTGGATTGTGAGGACAACCTCTTCAAAGATACTTTCATAGCTAGTCACTCTTCGGAGATTCTAGCTACACACACACTATGCTCTACTGAAAGTTAGGGTATTCACTAAAAACAAAGGATTCCCCTTCACTTGTGTCAATGACGAGTTGTAAATGGGAAAGACAAGGCTCTTCACGAGTACTTAATGGAGATTGGGGATACTGATAGTAAGCAAGGGAAGGCCTCTTAAAATAATGTGAAATATTATAATCCATAGCAGTGTAAACTCATCGTGTAAATATACTATAGAGCACTAGTGGGAAATAGTCCCAATATGTGCACGTGTCCCTCAAATATACAGATACAGCCCAACGGATTGTAAAGTAGCAAAGCCGATGGGAGTAGAAGTTCCTCAGCTAAAAAAAGACATGAGCGCAGCAGCCGTTGCATGCCGAATATTCTACGATATTGCGTCTTGGCAAACATGTCTGGATTGGGGACTTTGAAGACTGGATTAGGTATTTCTGGGCACTATCAGTGTATGCGTGGCACCTTTGTTTCTTGGCCGAACATGTCTCTCCACATTTGGGAAGTTTTCGGTGTAAACAAGAATTTCTTTTCCCCCACTAAATCCGTACCCTAGGTACACTATGGAGTACCATGGGTACACTTCAGATGTGTTTTCTTTGAAAAAAAAGCTTTCGAGGTGTTAATGAGTATACTGCAGCGTATTACAAAGCTGGTTATAAGCTTCGCCAAACATGTTAACTCTGGTATGGACTCCTCGAATACACCGTTTTCCACACAACTGGTAGTTATGATGGTTCTAGCATCGAATTCATAAATGAGTAATACGAGCATCTCACTGCTACTGTGGTGACGCAGATGGTATGCGCGCTCGCGCAATTCATCCCCAACACTAAATTAATTGTCCCACACGCTTAGTAACTCGCTTTGCGCATAGTCGCTCGCTTAACATATAATCTAGGTATGAAACAAACTGAAAAAAACAAAACAGCAAAAGGTGATATTACTTATCTTAGATCCTTTTGGAAGACTAGACACAATCAGTATGAGTGCATTGCTCAAACACTAGTTTCCTGCATCAATGGAGCAGCAAGCTATATCAAGCCGAAATCTCGAGCGTCAAAGTTCAGAACCATTGGTCGCATATCTTGGCCATTGCATCCAATCCGTGCATCATGGCCGCGTTTGCCAACTGAGCGGTCACCCGTTTTAACAGATGGTCGATTACAAAAAATAGATTATAAAAAGTTTGGGAACGGATTCTGTTAGACTTATTTCCCAATTGAGAAAAATCTTATCACTGTACCCCTGGTTTTGAGAGGTCGCGAAGCCACTCAATAGTCGAGGAGGTACTAGTTGAGAAAGGACTGAAATTCCTCGAAAAGATTTTGGCCGCACGTCTGCAGGACACATATGTATCGACGTTCCACAGACTCTTCTAGCGATTTTCCCGAAGTCACAACAAACACGACTGCTTCTACGGAAAGCCAATGTTGCATTCATTGGCCGGACTATAAAGCTAGCTGTATTTTCTTTTTCAAGCAGCATCAATTTTTCTATGAAAGTCACCCACTTATTCCTCGCTTCAACTTTCGCTGCGATTGCGTTTGCAGCTTATCCAACGGTCTTCTTCGCAAAGGTTGATGACGATTATTATCCACTCGTCTCAACTGTAATACCAATTGACGAAGATGATAATGATGCTGGATCTATAAATGTATTGTTTTATGAAGATAATGATAGCTATGGAGAACCTATTGACTTTACTTTAACAAATGACAGGGCATACAGTGACAATGGTGACGCCGGATTTTACGACCAGTTGCTTTCCCACGGTGATGAAATCGATGCTCAAACATTAGATCTTGTTGACGGCCAAGTCACATTCAGTACTTTTCAGTCGTGTTATCTCTACAACAGTGCCAGTCGTGGAATATTCATCGATCCTGCAAGTTCACTGATTAGCCATAGAAATTGTGTTGATGTCGAGCTTTACTTTTTGCCTTATGACTCTGAGACTCGTCAACCTGCGGAAGAAGATGAAGAAGGTCTGCTGTCAATCGTGGCACTGTCCAGCTCCTCCCTGACTTCAAGTGAGGCCCCTAGCTCTTCTTCAAGTGCTTCGTCTTCGGTGGAGCCAGAGCTGTCGTCAGTCACCTCCGATGTGTCCGAACCCCCATCTTCCCTGTCTGCTGCCCCCGAATCTTCAGTCTCAGGCGGTCCAGATGCTTCTTCCAGTTCCGAGACTCCTGTCTCTTCTGAATCTGCTGTATCGAGCATTCCTGAAGTTTTGGAGTCTGGTGTATCAAGCAGTACTGAAGCTTCCGAGTCTGCTGTTTCAACCATTGCAGATGCTTCTGAATCCGCTAATTCAACCATTGCAGAGGCCTCCGCATCCTCTTCATCCTCTGATCCTGTTTCTGTTATCAACACAATTGCTGCTGTCAGCTCTGGTATTCCCGGTGTTTCTAACTCCACAACGCCCGTTGCTGCTGAAACATTGTCCGCTGACCCTGTTGTGTCAAACTCTTCGAGTGTGAACGGATGGAACGTTACTACTGCTACTAGGGAAACCACTACGATTTCTACCTACTGCCCTAAGTGTGAGCACGCTCCTGGTGACACTATCTGGAAGACTTACACCGACTACACCACCTACTGCCCACATGAGACCACCTTGACCATTACCAAGTGTGACATAGTGTGCCACCCAACCACCATTACTGTTACTGCCCCAACCACTTTGACTGTCGCTGGAGTTTGCATTGTTCCAGAGACTGTAACAGCAGGAGGCTCTGCACCTAAAAACCCTGGACAGAACAATGCTGGAGGGGACTCAGCTCCTAAGCCAGAAAAGCCATCTCCAAAAGCTCCAGCTGAGACCGCTGCCGCAGGAAATGTTGCCGCCAACCCCAAGTCTAGCAGTGTTCTCAACCAGGGTTCCGGTCAAACGGTGGCTGCGGTCCCAACAGTTGCTCCATTGGCAAATGCAGGCTCTAGAACTGCCATTGGTGGATTTATCCTCGGATTTGCTGCTTTGTTGTTGTAAGCCCACGACATTTTTCGATCTGCTTTATTTTTTTTTCGAACTCTCTAAAGTTGCTAGTTTTCTTATCCATAATTCTTTATGGTTGTTTTAGTTAAGATACCATTTTTTTTTGTATGAAAAACCTCCAAACTGAATACTTGAAGTATTCTTATAGTTATAATCGATAAAAAATTTCCATTGATTCGCTAGCCAAGACCTCAGCTATAGCACTATGTATATACTAGATTCTTCAAGCTATCCAATGTATGAAGACTCTAACACTTCGTATGGCTTTCCAAAACTATTTTCACCTAACTTACGTTCATTGCGTACTGAAAGTATAGTGAGACATGTGAATCTAATGCTACAGCTAACAAATCGATGGTATTGCAGGTGACAGTTATACTTAACTTGAGATTTATGATATCCACAGTGAGCTACGTCTGCAGAAATTTGTGCAGTGAGTGGGGCTTGAAGTAAAAACATGCATTGAATTGAGCTAAAAATACTTTGTCTCTTGACGCTTGGTCGCTTTGGGCTCGCAATTAAAAAGACATCTACGAATAAAGGAATACTTCGTTCCCACAATATACATATATGGCCTCAGACACCCCATAGAAGAACCAAGGGGGAACAGTCCAATGTCTACCAGGACAACGTAATTTTTTGGTGTCTTCCAAATATGCAGCCATCACTTCTCAGAAATGACCAATTCTGGTACTAGTCGTGTTAAGTGGTTATCTCGGCCAATCTGATGTGATGTGTTACCATTACGAGCTTTACGGAAGTATTAAAGGTGAGTCCCACATTAAGGAACAATTTTATATCTCTTTCCACGGATATTGCATCGACCATTTTTGTAAACCGGGTCACAGCACCTTTTTTACTTTGGGGAAATGCCACACCCTTTAGGCCCACATTCTTGTGTGTGGTGTGTTACCCCCACAGTGCGCTCGCTCAATTGGGTAGTGGATGGCACAGATTAGTGCATCAGGGCGGGGGGTGTATAAACCCGCGCACTGAGCTAACTTTTTCTTTCAAAAGCCATGTTGAAAACCAAAGGCCGCGCATAATAATGCTGCTCTCTTTCAGGAGTCACACAGTCACCACTCCCACTATAGTACTGAATTGATGAAGTGCATACACCACACCCACCAATTTGAATCATTGTAGAGGTACTGATGATTGCTCAGGACTAGGACTGATTCTCAAAAAACAACCTAATGCCTGCATGTGGAAAGACGATTTTATGAAAGTGCAAAAAATGCGTACTGCTGTACCGGCTGTTCCACGTTGGCCTTTTACGCATAGAGTATTTAATTGCGCGAGTGCCATATCGCGCACATCACGTGTGAAAATAGCGCCAAGCTCTATTCCACTAAAAAATGGAGGGACCATCAAAAAGGAGTCGCAGTCTTCTCTTTAAAGAGGAGATATCTATGGAGCAACTGAGCAACTGAGCGACCGCATACTCAATACATCCTGACTCCAAGTCTATCTTAAAATTTATAGTGTAGTTCAATATAATGAAATTCACGTGTACATTGAAGATTATTCATTAGTACAATCTGTAATTGTTTTGGTATACATAAACAATAATCATCCATAATAATACCTCATCTGATGAATGGCCTACAATACATTACGATTTGTTTTTGGTCCTTTTGAACTGGGGCACCCAAATCTAAGCTATGATGTGAGCGAACGCAAAATCTGGTACCTCAATGCTTAGATTGTACATGAATGTGGATATTCAATGTCCACTCATAGTTGTGTAGCCGCGGGATACAGCATCAAGCAAGACTTGAGACTTTGTTGTTAACTCCCAAGAACAACTTTTGAGGCGGAGATGTGTGAGCGAATATGGCGAAACACTTATATAATATTAGAATGCGCTAGAGCTAAGTTGATATTGAACTTTGCACCCAAACTTTGAGTACTCGTCTAACATAAATAAGCAAATGTTCACCCCAGGTTACTTTAAATAACCGGAAATTTGCTGGAGAAGGCTACTTATTTGTCAGGACCTGTCGAAGAAAATGTGGTGTTCCTCTGAGGACCACAGGTACTCATGGCAGTATCAATTGATACGGCTGAAAGATGAGGATATATTTCATTGGTCGAATGAGGAGGATTCTTTTTAAAATTTTAAGCTGGAAAGTACTGGCGTATAAAAAACGTGAATTTTCGACAACCACAACTAGTTTGGCTGTCTAAGGTTCAACAGTACAGTTCAAAAATATACTGGACTCGTGATATTGACTTTATAAAGCCAAAACAATAGTCTCAGACAAAAATCAAATTAAAAGAACATTTATTGAAAAAATTTTACCCTGATAAATCAAGATTGGTTGCTAGGTGAAAGCTTTACCGGGGAGCTGAAATATGCAGACGATTTCACTGGTGCGAAGAGAATTTTCATATCACATATTTCAGTATTGTCTGAATATTTTCCTTATGCACAACGGAAAGAGCGCATTACTGTTGGAACATAAGGAATCAGTACATCTCTAATGTACTGCATGTAAGCAGAACAGAAAAAACAGTGAATGGTTCATAATATGCAGGAATAGTCTAATGGTGGTCGACGCCCCGCGGAAAAGGGGTTGGGTGGCAATTGACAAGGACTAAGAAAAGAGAAGAGAAGTTACTCTCATGAATCATAGAGCCAGGTCAGTCTGAGGACAGTGTATTCAAGAGATTCTTAGTATAGTATAGATACAGATGAGAATAGAAATGACTGAGATGAATACTTTAGTTCCACAACTAAATGATGTCATTGGGAACCAATGACACAACCGCTCAAAATTATGGACCTAGAATTGTGAAGTTCAACAATTACGAAGAAAACCAATAAGTGTACGCTCTTCTGCAGCGTTTATTGTTGAGTGATTTTAAGGATTCAGGTGCTTGAAAAAGCGAAGGCGCATCATCGTTCTTTCTAAGCCCTGGGATGTTGAAAACTCTCTATGCCCCACTTTTTCCAGGGACCAAAAGCTCTACTTAAGATTAGGTCACAGTAGTTCTTTGAATTCTCTGGCACTACTCTATTTTTGTTTATGGCATTACTCTTTGGAAGTATCGCATTACGTGTTATTTTTTGAAGTCATTTATTGGTATAACAAAAACATCCAAGATGCTAAAAGCAATGACTTCGAGTGACTGTGGAGTCCAGTGGTTGGTGAATCACAAGAACCCTCCGACCACGCGAACAATATCGCCTACCTCGCCAAAGCCAGTGACGTCCAAAACTCCACCAACACCTGCCAAAACGTTTTTGGTAAGACTCTTGACCAATGGAAGGTAGTCAGTCCAGCCCCTTTTCACAGCTCTGTTTGGGTTGTTGGACTTGACTGTAACTCCAGGCACAGTGAGCATGTCCTCCAACAACATACCGTTCATTTGAGCAAACTTCTCTGTGTCAAGAAGCAAGTTATTGGTCATGTTCCCAATCACATCCACGATCTTTTGGTTTTGCTCAGCATCAGGTTGAGCTGGTGCGGCGTAAGCAGCTGGGAGAAGAGCGAGAGTAAGAAGAGATAATTTCATAATGAGTGAGTAAAGAGTCGGGAGTGAAGAAGACTTGAAGAAATCGATGATAAATGGAATTGAGGGAGGGCAGCCATGCTTTTATAGACTCTTGAAGGGACTCAATTATCACAACATGTAAAGATTTACATTGTTCTGTTGGGTAGGGGGAACTAGTACACGAAGAAATATCGTCAACACGGAATTGTTGAAAATCGATAAAGACTGTTGAAGTTTAAGCTTATTGCTCTTAACAGAATTGTTTTTGAAGAATGGTCTAATATTTCACTAACTATTAAATGAATGTATCATGAAACTTTTTTTCACCCTTTTCCTGAATCCAGATCGAAGACGCGGATTCAGCTTTGGGTGCCTGATGTTGGAGAAGATATACTCATATTCATTTTGTAAAAGCTGAGAACATCGGCCATTGCTCCGCTTTACTAAAAGTCTATTAGACGAGAAGTCTAGCTTGATAAACTTTTAGTAACGAAGTCTGATCGCGTGACCGTTAAACTTTTTGACGATACACGTGTATGGTGATGCGACATGTGCCGGATCGCAGATACTAGTACACTAATAAAAATAGCTAGGCAAACTAAGCCCTGATAGTATTCACTAGTGTATTTATGGTTCTATTTATATGAATCTTTCAAAACATAAATGAATAAAATTGTTCAGCTGAAAGAAGTACCTACATCAGAACAGTGTCTACATTAAAGCTATGCTTAGGTAAAAGGACCTGTATTATTTTTGTACGGCACAATTAAAACACAGGAGCATATAGAATCAGGTTCCAATAAAAGTATTTTAGGCCAAAGGCTTAGAAATTGAATATGCATAATAAGGTATCACTTGATACTGAGTCAAAATTGATGAAGCCCCAAACAGAATTTATCATTATTACGAAATGTCTTTACCAGCGAACTTAATTTTGATATTAACATTTATACCGGAGAAGCTCCTGACATTATAGTTTGTTATTATCACGAATGCTGAATACTCTAGACTCCACACTCCAATGAAAAATGCGAACTTCAGGCGGCCATAAACACTTATGCCATACACCATTCAGTAGAAAGCTGGATAAAAAATATAACCAAGGCTGTTAGATCCGCCATAGTTAGTGCTCTACCTATTGAGGTAATCGGAGCGTACGGTGTCTAACCCTAACAATAGCCATTCTGTTGTTTCACTCCTCTTCCATCTTTTTATGAGGTAACAGGAGGGAATGTGGGGAAATCTCACCCTTGCACCTAGCAGCAACCAGTTGGCTAGGCGACGCCGTTGTTAACTACTTAAGTAACGCGACTCCTCCCTCAGGAGAGCCATCGGTGAATGAACATAGTAAACAGAGTACCTGACGTAGCAACAAAAATCTAACAGGTAAAATCTAACATCTTCTGAGGCCAAAGAGCTGTAATTGTCAAAGAAAGACTGCACAGGTGGACTAAAGAATTTATATTTATTCAAGATGAGCTAAAGTTATGAGCTATTCGGAGTCTGGTCTATGGATTTTGACTCGAATTTCAAAGATATACTTAGCTGTTGCTGCACTCAAGTGACCACATTCAAGGCATTATTTAAAGGCACGGCACTTTTGTTTTTCGTTTCAGTGAAGCCTTCTTATGATGAGTTTATGATGATTCTACTTCTTGTAAGTTATAGCAGATACACTGAGAATTTTTTAAATGTAGTTGACCTGGTGTATTGACTTTATTAAGGAGCCGGAGCTTTATTCTTTGGTTCGAACTAGACTGCATACATGAGGAGTGCACGGCGAGCTCATTTTTGCAGCCACGGTTTAAACGGATATAAATATCGCGAAAGCTGCGCTCAAATCAGATCGTCTTTTTCAGTCATATTCCTTCTTTCAAATGTTAAATGTTGAAATGTTTAGGTGAGTTACATTCTGCTTCTATTAAGCAAGTCTTTATCTCACGTTGCACAATTCCTTCGGGTTAGAGAATTGTTTTTAAGACAGTTCTGCTACATTGCCTATATTTAAGACGCAATCAAAAGGGCAAATGGTGACCACGCACCTTGATTAGACGTTAGAATCTTAGGTCAGGAGGATTGCCTCATATATGTACTACATTTGGGAGTCTTGCAGTACCGATCAAGGGTCGAAACGGACGGAATTGAACTGGTTTCTTTGATATCCTGTGTATAAAAATTTGTTAGGGGTGTACGAATTTTTTTGAATCATTGGTTTGAATCTTTTTGCCGCGCTGGTTTGAATAGTTTTGAAAAACACTGCACTCATTGACGTACGCAGTCGCACGCTACATTTTGGCTGCAATTTCTGCCCTCACCCCTTTCCCCGCGACAGGTCTTCTTACCGCACCTGGTCCTTACGCTGACTGTGCCAACCCTAGCCCCGACCCTATGGCTCGGCAGACTCCCTCTGTTAACACTGGTCATCCTGCTAGCATCGGCCCCACGGTTACTACCAACCACCCTGTGCCTATTGATCTCGTTCCACACCATGACCATACCCCACACGTTGCGCCACCATCCATCGACTACAAGCTTCTGGCACTCAATTTCCTGTCTCGACAGACACTCATTGCTAGTTTAGTTCCACAAATACGCTTACGTCCCTTCAATGGTCTTTCCCTTCACCGGGCTATCACTAAAGCCGGCATCCGTGCCGCCTGGCCCCTTGCAAATCATTTTGCACACTCCTCCGCTAAGGTTAGCGCTCTTCAATCCGACTCCGCCTTCTTTGCTTCGTTTCTCCGGTGGAAGATAACTGACGACGAGTATTTGCAGCTGGTGAATATCAACAGGAAACAAGGATTATGCCTCGTGAAACCCGCGCGTTCGTACCAAGATCTTTCTACCTTCAGACAACTTGGTTGTTTACCTTACCTTGAACTGTCTTTTCCTCAGGTCCTCAAAATTCTCCTAACTTCGGGCACTTTATCCAACCTACTGTTGCATAGATCCTTCGACCTTGGTACGAAGCTCATCCTGCTTACTATGCGTTTTTCCCGAATCTTGATAGATCTTTCTGGAACCATTTCCGTGTGCTTCCTAGTCGCCCCTTTCAGGGCTCCCGGTCGAAACGTCACTTGCTTCGCTCTGCCCAGCCACGGAATCATCCGATAATCCAGGCGGCAACCGAGCATTTCTCTTCTACCAAACTGATGGCTTATTCGAACCATTCTTCCGCTTCCAGAGATCCCAAATCTGGTGCTTTGTTTCCACCACCCACTTTAGCGTCCCCACTTGAATTCTCCCTAAAACCTGCAATTTTCACCAACACCACCACCTTGGCGTCGGTTTTGAGTGCGTTTACTCAACCAAACCAACAGCAACGTGTGTCCGAGATCATTTATGTGTCTATGCCTGTGTCTCCTCGGCCTGCTGGCGTTACCTTCTCCGACACATTCCCGCACATGCTTGCATGCTACAAGCAACTTCGCTTCATGGTTTTCGTAACCCTTCAAACCATCAGCTACGCCGTGCTACCTGGGCCAAACTAGCTACTGTTCTTACTTCCTGTCTACGGTGTGCTCCTATGCTTTCGCATACTCTTGCTGTTTCCCCAAACTGTTTGCTGCTTACTTTATCAAGCTCTCTTTCCGCGTTTCCTCGTTATAAAACAACGTTACACTTGGTCACAACGGCAGCTGCGAAGGCCTCACAACCCAAAAGTTGTTTATGGTGAGGTAAAAGCATCCTTATTGTTGTTATTTTTAGTATTACCGTCGTTTTAGAGATGGAGGTTAAGAATCAACGGAAGTGGAGTTTGCATGCTATATTCACACCTCGCATATGACGTATGCGGCTGGTTCAATTCACACGACGAAGCTTTGGTCTTCGGGTTCTACTTCATAGCTATGTGGCTACTATTCCGGGGTTATTCCAAAATGGGTAGTGATATTTAACGACGTGTAAATCACTATTAAGTGCCAGAGTTTGCATTTGTCCGAACAGAGAACTAGTATTTGCCGCAATTTAAGTGAACGCTTAGAGATGTAGATGACATAGTTTTCATTAATTCACACGAGTCTATAGTTTTCGTCATGGTATGTTCTGAAGCACTTACATTTAAAACCACCCAGTGTTAAGTCAAAAATGTAGCGGAAAACGTGGTCCCACAGGTTTATTAATTCTGAAGGCGCATTATAAAAATTAATTTCTTTCAACCTATGTTTTAGTATATATTAATATACAGAGATATGTAAGTTGTACTTTACAAGACCAAAGTGCGAGAGTTGTCGAGATGGGTGAAAACTGTTAAGAGCTTGCATACACTCTCTGGTAAGTTGGAATTGTTATGACATTGACCTCCTATAATTCTCTCAAGTAANTGGTAAGTTGGAATTGTTATGACATTGACCTCCTATAATTCTCTCAAGTAAGGTGTTTCGGTGTTCATCTTAGGTCACTTATATTCTGTCTAAACTAGATGTCAGTGAACTATTCTCACAATTGATACCGCTCAAACAAGAGCGGGATCCTCTATATAAATAGTCAGTCCCAGGGACTCTCACACCCGAAACCGTCGTCTCATAAATGACTGTGCATGATGAGTGTACGTCCTCATCGTGCACATATCCCTGTTTCATCTGCACGATGTACCTCTGAAACATGTGGGACCTCTCCACCTCATCTCAGGCCTGTGTGTTGTTGTTGACCTGCAGGCAACATGTTTCACAGTTGCCCGCACCCACAGGTTGACACATGTCACATGTCCGACAAGTTCAACAAAAACTCTTCACGCACTACCAACCTGCACATAGTTCTTCATAGATCTGCATATAACATATCTACGAAGTACCTTAGGTCCGTGCATGCTAAGTACTCGCTGACAATTTCCGATGGTGCCTGTATAGTAGGCTCCCTTTCAATACCGATAGACTAACATCATCTAGTTCGTACAAGCTAAGAAGATTTGGTTTGATATTCTTCATATTTTCAAATTGACCTATTAACGGATTGAAACTTTCCAGTTTTACATGGTAGCTGTGAAGACTTACATCTATGGGAAATTAGCGCTCAGTTTCTGAGCCATGAAGTCGTTTGAAGAAATTATCCGAGAAATCTCGAATGCTTCAAGGCATTTAAGCTTTTCATGCAGCTTATTGTAATTAATTGTTGGTAACCAATGCGCTTAATAACCAATCATCGGACATACACTATGAGTAACGCAATACTTAGGTATTCTTTTTGAGTCTACATTATTCAATCGCATGGGAATTTTATCAACTGTGATAGAACAAAAAAGCCTAAACGCACCAATGACTAACCAGCGAGGTCACACAGACATTATGTTGCCCTTACACTCATATCGCCTCCACGCTAACATTCCACGTTACAAGAGAATATATGGCTTTTTCTTATTGTTGACCTGCATGACTGCTTTATGCAGAACCTTTACCCCAAATAACCCAAGTAGCGCTAGATGTCTTACTTTAAGCAGACATCATAAAATGAAATCGCTAATAGGTACTAGAAGCGCAATAAATATTTAACATAGCTCAATCAACGGAGTTAGTGTCGACTATAAATATCTTTGTGAAATGCAAGAAACAAGACGTTGGAAGGTGAAATATGTCAAAGCGACTTAGTAACTGGTTGAACCAAAGGACATTTTGAGCAACCTCCTTCAACCAGCAGATTTAAGTAAGTAAAACATCTAGTCTTTGATCTTGTGGTAACTGTTTATACTAGTTTGGATCTAGAAGACTGGATTGGGGTGGTAATCAGTCCTTGGGTTATGATTTTCTAATATCATTTACATCTAGTGCTTGGTAGGTCAAATGGGGTTAAGAATTTTGGAGACAGAAGATCAAGAAATTTGCTCCTAGAAGAACAACTCAATAACTACTTGTTCTACTTAGAAAGTTCTTGGCCCTAAGTGTGCAGGAAAAATTCATGCATAAGGGCATGTTCTCAGATTCTGCACTATTGTTCTCAGCTTGTTCTATTTTTCTCCTTAATTCCTCTACATTTATTTCACATTCTTCTCATTTCTGCCCTGCTGCATTCATTAGGTTTCTTGTTATTGTTCTCAGAGCAACGCGCAATTGCCAAAATGAATGCTTTGGCTGAAAGGAGTTTTGCATACCTTGACTGGGATATAAATAGGTATTTTATTTCAATCTCAGATTTCAATCTCAGGAGTTTAAGCAATTTCTATGAAAATTACTCAATTGATCATCACCTCTTTTGTGGCCACGGTCACATGGGCACACCCTAAACTCCCATTTGCCTTCTTCGCAGAAGTTGAAGGTAATTTGCGTCCACTCTTCGGTGTCTCTTCCCAAGAAAACGGCGGTGAGTTAAGTGTACTTTCTTATGGGTACTCGTGGCCTGAACCCACCGAATTTTCTATAAAAGACGGTTGTGCAGTCACTAGTGATAAACTTTACATGGGGTATTTTAGTGACATGCTTGGCTTCGCTCCCAATATTCCTAAGATGCATTTGGATTTTGATGAAAGAATGAAAGTTTTGAATGGTCCCTTTCAATCGTGTGTTTTAATTACAGACCTATTATACGCAGTATATAAAGGCAATACAAAAATATCTGATACGGAGTGCTTTCAAGTGGATATCTACTTTTTGCCTTATGACAAAGAAACAGGGAAAGCCGTGAAAGTCTTTCCCGAGCCTAAAGAAGATTCAAGACTTTTATCCGACGAAGACAAAAAGAAGTTCTCTCAGGGTGAAGGTTATAAGTCAGGACAAAAAGAAGAATATAACTCTTGGGAAACTAATAAGATTCTGGTTTGGGAAGATGACAAAAATATGCTTCGTGCAGGTGCCAAACATAAAGGTGAAAAAGATAAGCTCAAAGAAGAGAACCAACATAAACCAAAAAAACATAAGAAACATAGAACAAAGAAGGAGAGGAAACACAAACAAAAAAACGATAAAAAGCTTCTGCTTGGAAAACTCTTTTCAACAGGGGATTTTAAAGATATGGCTAAGTTGGATTTGAGTGCTATCATTTCGTCTTCATCTGTATCTCCAGAATACCCATTTTTATTCTTTGCCAGAGTCAAAGACTTATTCGTACCGCTTTCCGGGACTGTTTTTGATGACTTTGGTACAAAATTAAGCGTATTGTCTTACGGTGTTTTAAAAGAGACCCCTGTCGGATTTGCCAAGGAAGGAAATTATGCAGTTACTAATAACAAATACACTCCGGGGTACTTGGGGCTTCATGATGGCATGCTTAGCTTTGGATCCAAAATTCCCAAGTATAGCTTGAAGTTGGATAGTACACAGAAGATTATGAATTTACAATTCCAATCGTGTTCATTATTCAACACCGGAATGCATGTGATTTTTTACGGGGTCTCTTCCATACCCCATAGTGATTGCTTCGACGTAGACATCCACCTCTTGCCGCTCGAAAGTCAAGAGGTAAATGTGAAGCAAGTGATAAGGGAACCAAACAGATGATAAATTGGTAAAAGCTTCAGTGTTTCAGAAAAGTTGTCTCGATGAATTCAACAAGCATAGCTAGAGTCTGTTCTAGTTTTGCTTCGGAAGTGAAAGTGATGGATATACTTGATTTGAGTGTTGCTGCATTTCTTATTTTCATTAGCAGACTTCTTACTCTGCCTGAAACATTCCATGTGATTCTATACCTTCCGGCTCAAATATATTGGATGTAATCAAAACAATGTACATCGACTAAATCGGAGTTTTAATTATGTGATTCTGTTAATTTTCAGACTTGTATTTACTAAATATAACTTGGGTCCAGTCCACGCTATCACTTGACCCTACGAAAGAACTCGTCCTTTCTAGACCGGCGAAAATCTTTTCACGCGGCCTCGGCGGCTCCCGCCCGTCGTTCTCTATATCATCGCTAGCCGCTCTATATGCATGACTGCATCTGCGGTTCCCACTCACGTGTTAACAGATTCTGATTTTTCGAAAATCAAAAGCAATTTATTCAAATAACTCAGTGGAATAACTGAGTTCCCTTCAATTGTCCGAATGATTTTATTTGCTGCCCCCATAACAGTATCGATTGATACTATCTTGACCGTCACTAGAATTGAAAAAGCTTCCAAATAACCAAATAACCACATACGACTACCAATTGGCTTTTCTATTTTCGCTTAGGCAACATGAAAAAGTAATTGGTGCCTGTGTTTTAGGCCATGTCGCATTGTTGAAGCCTGGGATTTTCTTACCCGCACGTATTACGTCGATCGAATGATTTTCAACCTATGTTTTAGTATATATTGATATACAGGGATATGTAAGTTCTACCTTACAAGACCAAAGTGCGATATGTGCTGAAGTGGATGAAAACTCTTCACCCACTAGTGTCCTGCACATAACGCTATCACTGGTCTGCATATAACACATCAGCGAAGTAGCTTGACTCCGTACATGCTAGGTACTTGTTGACAATGATAGCTATATCAATTATCAGACGTCTTAACTGCCTTTTTGATAGCTTACTAAGTGACTGATTTTTAAATGAATGATCATAAATATACTGTTTCAATAATCGTAAATGACCAGACCTTTAGAAGAAATGGTCAGATGTAGTGTAATTTGTTGATTACTTCGCGGGAGGAAATCTACAATTACTCACCTATGCTTAATAGACGCATCAAAGATCAATGAGGTCGGGGTAGATCACTGGAATTTCCATTAATGCAGAGTCTAGCTACCTAAATTGGGTTCCTAACTCACCCCTGAGAGTACAAAAAAGGGGTGACGCTATAATTCAACTAGCGGATTTCATGTATGTCTGCTTATATCCATCTCAAGTATTGTTCCAACCTGGTTACGCCCCTGCGCTTAGTCTAACACTTGACAACACACGGTCTGGATCTCCAACATATGGTATAAACGTCTTAGAATACGCTGTGTGTAAGCCTATCTCCAAATTTAGCTCTAGTAGCTAATTTATGTGATGCCAAATAGCCTGATAGTAGGGAAAGTCCCCTATTGCTATTATTAGGAGGAGTGTTATATATAACAGGGTCGAAAATTGGTGGGTTTATATCACTATTATTGTTGATTTATGTGAATATTTAACCAAACGCTATATGTATCCTGATTCTTCTTGGTCTAGACCATCGAGCTAGGACTGGTCATTTACTCACTCAGACTTTTAGAGTCTTAGCTTTTGCAGTAGAAGTGATATCACAATTATTAAATGAAGATTGTGAACACCAATCAAAGAGGAGTAAAATTAGGAAGTAAGGGTAAATTCCGGATGCATCAATCAAATCAATAGTGTAATTTTTAGTTTTTGTTCGGATGGTGACTTGGTAGGAAAACAAAATTAGAAATCCAGCAATATTTGCCGTGGGATGCAATGGCATATTGGGCGCGGTATAATTTAAATAACCACTTAAAAAATAAATACCTCATGTAGTCATCATCTCTTAACGCCGATACTTGTCTCACTAAGTGATGAGAATTACAGTATATTATTCCAAAACACAATGCGCACCCCAGAAAAATTTACTAGGACCTATACTATGACCTAATGCTATATCCCAAAGAATTCTCTTGATTTGAACTAAGTACTCCTCTCTGTATAAGCTAAGCCTAATAGTTTGTACCTATAAGATAGTATATTCTTGTGTATTAATTCTTTCCATACATAGTTCCAAGGAGCATCCCAATAATGTCAACCCAAGCAGTCACTTGTAACAGGAATTTTTAAATAAAAAAAGATGCTTACTTTCAACTTGTGTTTTAGTATATATTAGTATACAGGGATATGTAAGTTGTACCTTACAAGACCGAAGTCTTAAATGAGGTGCGAGGTGGGTGAAAACTCTTCACCCACCAGTGACCTGCACATAGTACGTGACATGTCTGCATACAACATATCCACGAAGTACCCTGCTTCAATTCTCGCTAGGTACTCGTTGACACTTACACAACCCGTTGAGATCTTTTAAGAGAATTTGATGATAAAAAGGCATGAAGAAAAGATAATATTTAAGGTAGTGGCTCATCCAATTTAGCTTCACATTTACTCAAAAAAAACCTATTGTTCAGCTTCAAAAGGCCAAGTTTCCCCAAAAGGTAATTTGTGGCTCTGCAAATAAAGAAAGTGTGCATTCATCAATTCAAGGTCACAGGTTCTGTGCCTATTGGTCTGGAACAATGTCAATACCAAAACAGAATATTCTTTTGGGAAATTTTTGCGGCTCTTGACCGTCCTATAAAAACGTTCGTTTTCATTTTCGGCCAATATTAGTATCAGAATGAAAGCCAGTCACTTGATCCTTGCCTGTAGTTGTTGATGCAACTACATGTGGGAAATCCACATCCCCATTGATATTCTTCGTAAAAGTCAAGGGGAAGTTGGAGCCACTTTCAGGTACTCGTTTTGCCGTGAATGATATGAAAGGAATTCTATTGTCTTACGGACACTCATCGGTTACCCCTACCGAGTTTACTTTGTAGGACAATCATGCTTTACTAACCAAACAACCACCCCGGGCTCTGATGGGTTTCACGAAGATGGGTATATCTATGGCACTACCGTTTCCCCTATCAAGTTGAATCTCAATAACAAGATGAAGATTCTTAATGATAAGTTTCACTCGTGCAAGATTTTCAACGACCTCGTGCACGGAATTTTGCACGAAAACTCTATTTCAGGCTTTAGTATTTGTTTTGAGGTAGATATCTATCTCTTGCCTTACAACAAAACAACGAAGTTCGCAATAGAAGCCAAATTACCATTGGTATTTTTCGCAAGAGTGCATGATGTGTTGGAGCCGCTTTCTGGGTGGTTTCTCAGGAATACATATAACATCAAGAGCTTGTTTTCTTATGGAGACCCAAAGGCTGATCCCGTTGAGTTGAAGCTTAA
This sequence comes from Metschnikowia sp. 00-154.1, assembly GCA_002370645.1. Lineage (NCBI taxonomy): Eukaryota > Fungi > Ascomycota > Pichiomycetes > Serinales > Metschnikowiaceae > Metschnikowia > Metschnikowia sp. 00-154.1. The sequence continues at coordinate 7,662 of NKZI01001606.1, read as the reverse complement.
AGGTAAATATGCTTATGCTACCCAGTCCCTCAGCAAAGGCTATGTGGGTTTCCAGGATTTCAGATTTGTATTTGGTCCTACTATTCAAAAAGTCAAGTTTGAATTTCAGGGTGGAAAGAAGGTTTTAAATGGCCATTTTCACTCGTGTCCGATGTACGGCGAAGTGCACACGATTTCATTTCAAGCAAAGAACTTACCCACCAAACATTGTTTTGAGGTGATGATATACCTCTTGCCTTACGATGACGAAACTAGGAGTGCTATATTGGATGAGGAAGAAGAGGAAGAGGAAGTAATTGAAGATGATGAGGAATCACCTGAAAAAAGTATAGACTCTCTACACCTGACTGAAGGGACAGGGTCATGTAGGGTTTACTTTCATGGGGAAGGTTCGCGGAAGGACTTTGAGGGCTTTTTTCGCAAAATATGATGGTGATTGTGCTATTTATTTTAACGAGGAATATGCTCATAAAGAAAATGAGGTGTGAATTTCTAAGTTTGATGGAATATGTGTCCATGCTTCTTGTCAATGAGTACCTAGCGTGTACGGATGTAAGGTACTTCGTTGATATGTTGTATGCAGACAAGTGAGATGCGTACATTGTTGAATATGCAAGATGCGCGAACTTGTGGGTGCAGGCAAGATGTTACATGCAGTACAGGGCGTATGAGTGAAGGCTAGCATTACAACCGGGTCTTGTTGTCAGGAGGATTCAGGTTTGCCTCAGAGACAATGTATTAACAAGTCCGGTGCAGGAAGAAGGAGTCCAGGATGGAAAGGTATATTCAGAGGAGAGTCCGCTCTTAGTTGAGCGGTATCATCGTTGACTAGAATACTACAGACCTTCTAGTATAGATCAGTAACACATTTTAACACTTCCAAAGAAACAACTATGACTACTAGTGCTCCATATCTCTTAGAGTTAATAGCAAATAACGACGTGACTGCTCCTGACTATGATAGCGTTATCTCTAACGCTCAACATACATGCCCGAGATGAATGGCACCTGCAGACTATTGTTGGACCATAGGGCTGTGTGGATCGATGACAATAGGGATGTGTCGATCTTTAACGACCAAAATAGTATAAGAGGAGCAAAGGCCCCGTCTTGACTCTTTGGTCTTGTAAGGTACAACTTACATATACCTGTATATTAATATATACTAAAGCACAAGTTGAAACTTCTTCCGCCGCAAAATATTAAGTAATATCTTGTCTGCTAAGATATTTCTTCAGGAATGTATGGGGTTCGCTTTTCAGTCTTGCACTCTTTCTTTGTAGTCACATGACTTATTCCAATAAGTTTCATAGGACCCACTAATTTAATGTAAATGTCTATTGGTTCAGGACTATTATTAAACAATAACTAGACTTTTTATAGATGATTATATTTTCAAATACAATTAGTGAGGCGGAAGTGATATAATACTAACCAAGGTGCATGATTTTTTGGTGTTTTGAATAATCCTACATTCTGTGAAAAAAAATTTGACCATTCACAAGTAGATAAATCTTGTGCTTTTACTATAGTCTTAGGGTACAAAATATAAAATCACTGAGTTTTGGTGTTCCTGCTCAATATAGGTTGATAGTCGGAGCACTAAGACTATAAAGAATTGATGTGTCTCTGAATGGGAAAGCGGTAGATGTTTATATAACAGCGAGTCCAAGAAATGTCTTGGACTTCAAAATAGGCCTTAGGCCAAGCTTGAACAAAGGCTGAGGCCACTCCGTAAATAACCCAATATCATAGAATATTCTTTAGGATGTTGAGATTTAGCCATATTTACTACCATTTATTACCAATTTGTCTGTATCTCAACAAAAAGATAGCTATTAGTATTATTAGACTGCACCGTAGAGTCATATTCTTGCTGAAATATTGTGTGACCTGACAAATTATATATGTCGTATGACACGTAAAGGAATACTTAGAAGAAAGAACACGGCCCGGCTGAAATGACTCGCTTTTATTTCAGGGTGGTGGCTATTGTTGTAGAGATGAAGGATTTGGTAAGCTTATTGGTTGGTAATTGTTCTTTTGAGTAGTGTGAAATTCAGTGAATCTACGTGTTAAATACGTAGAATCTAAATCGGTTTGTTGAAAAAAATATTGATAACGAGATCTATGGCCAATGGGTATTAAAAAACATTTTTTTGAATGAGCTCTAAATATTTTCTCAGAGTTACATAGAGGAAATTTGTAGTGGATATCATCTAGATAACTGTTCAACTTCCGGGATATCTGTACCGCATGATCACGTGCCTGATAGCACGTGAGCAAAGTTCAGGTTCACGTGTCCTACCGGAACGTGAACAGAGGAGCATGCAAGTCTTAGACTTAACACTTGATGCATGTGCAGATGAGCACATTTCTAACACAAGGAGGAAATTGTCGCTAGGAGGATTATTTAAGCCAATATGACTTGTCCTATAGGAAGGGGGAATCCGCGTCATTAAGACAGGGCAGATAAGTAAATATATCACGGCGCCCCCAGGGTGAGTTTATAAGAATCCAACAAACGTTATCACCCTTCCACAATTGCAGGCGCAAAGCACTAAGTGCCAACAATAACTATATTGTTTGCAGTCTGATTCTTACTTCCGCGGCAGTAAAATGCTATCTTGAGCCCAGCCATACATCCTTAGCGAACAGGCAACCACAAACATCAGAAAGATGGGGAAATAAAAAAGACTGAAAATTAATAGTTAGCATAACACATGGTACCACTGAAAGTAAAGTTTCTGCTGAGATCAGGGACTGGTAAAACTGTAATCTTAACCTTGACAGTCGCGCTTGTGATAAGCATTGCGACGTTTATGTACACTCCTGAAGTAAATGTGTGCACGTTTCAAGGCGCGAAATATAAAAGCTTATCCACGTTTCCTGATATCAAATTCTCCAGATCTCTCAAAAACATTTACGGCCTTTTTCAAACATCAAATTTCTATAGTTGGATATGACACCTGTGAGATTCTTGAAGGACATACGTGGGTATTCGCGCTGAAATGTGTTTACTAGATAAACAATCAAGTACCTTCGGTGTTATGGTCATTTCCCAAGAAAGTTACACGCCATGCTCCTATCAAAATAGTTGGGCACAAGCAATAGAGAGTTAGCCTCATACATGGTCTCATTCGAAAATCCAGTGGCGTTATGTGCTATATGAGATGCATTTCTAAGGGTTTCCGGTGAATATGTTTATCGGAGGTGCATGAGTGTGTACTTTGTTTCACACTTCACGTTACATTCATTCTCCAAAAGCGCGCAGTATGCGTCTTATGTCAGATTGTACCGGAATACCTTTCATTTCTATTGGTTAAAGTGAATCTAATGGAGTGCAAGCATTCATTTTTTTGGGAATATGCTAATGATTAGTCTACTACTAAAATACTGCCTCCAATTAGAGTGGTGAATGACTATTGAGGATGGAGGGAAACCAAAGCAAGACAATGCCAGATTTACCAGAAACGACTTAGGCATGATTCATGTGAGGTCTTGGTTACGGACATGATGTTGAGCGTTTCCATAAACCTTCGCATAATCTGGAATTGTTATGACGTTGGTCTCCAATAACTCTCTGAAGTACGGTGCTTCAGTGTTCATCTTAGATCGCTTATATTCTTCTTTAAACTAGATCTCAGTGATCTATTCTCACAATTGATACCTCTTCAAACATGACCGAGATCCCAGATAAATATAGTTCTCCTTAGAATCCATTCCCGCATTCAATCCGGAACTCATCCCTTTCCGGAGCTCCAATCGGAATCTTTCCGATTGTCCCAGCTGTTTCTATTTCTGGAATCCCGTCTCGGTCTTCAACCTCATTTGATTCCGAGGACCGAGCTCTTCCCTTATACACAGGATGCAACCTTCGAAACATCATACATTGTCATGCATGCTTAGTAATACACTCATCATGCACATTGTATTCGTAGACACATGTGAGCCTGGCCCATCTGCCCAATTTAGTGTTTTTACTCTGTACTACAGATAGTACTAGACATCGTGTCCTACACACAATGATTGTCATGGCTCACAAGTTCAACACACGAGACCCTCATTCATATGCACATGAGTGATCGCGTGATGGTAATGGATCAATGAATGGACTCTGACAAACAGTGCATTCTTATGGATGAAAAAAGTGGCTAGGCGGTAAGATATTTCGGTAAGGAAGTAATAGTAGTACACGAAATGACCTTTGAATCCAAAGAAATTTAGAACCAATGATTTTCGATGTCAATGTGAACATAGTGATTAGAATCCACTTTTTGGATGTTGTGACATGTCTGAACTGCTTTTTAGATTATTGAAACGATCCTGAAAAGATTTATCTTGGCACACCTTATGCAGGACTTGTGCATATATTGTCGGAGTTAGAGGTATTGTTTTGAGGGAAATGCGTCATCTCGAAAATCCCGCACATCATGGCCATTGCCTACATAAAAGTTGATAGTCCCATTTAGGGACATTAGATATCACCATGAAAGCAGCCTATCTTATCCCGGTCTTGCTAGTCGCTGCTACTGTGTGGGCTCATAAATTTCCATACGCTTTCTTCGCGCATATCAATGGTACCTTTGTACCGCTCTCGGGTTACTTACACAACTCACAGGAAAGAAATCTAGCTGTATTATCTTATGGACCACCTCACGTCCCACCTACCATGTTTAGATTCAAAAGAAAGAACAAATTCGCTTTGACCAAAGACTCACCTTTATCAGGGGCTTGGGGATTTTTAAACGGTTTAGTCGGCTATGGTCATAAAGTCGATGAGATGGCTTTGGAATTGGATAGTAAAAATAAGGTTCTAAATGGCCCTTTTTACTCATGCAGATGGAATTTCATTGATTTGTTTGCAATTAAACAAGGAGCTTCGTATGCAAGCGATGATTCTTGTTTCGAAGTGGCTATTTACTTCTTGCATTACGACAGAAAAACTGGTTCCTTCACGGCTGATATTCCAAACAAACATAAAAAGAAGACGAAGGAAAGAAAGCATGTGCCTGAGAAAGACGAAAACCAAGATCTCGAATCGGATGGAAAACGTATGCTTGGGAAAGGGGGGAAATAAGAAGGCAATGGACGTCCCCCCTGTGTCTCTTGACACGCCATTGGTTTTTTGCGCTCAGGTTAACGGCACCTTGGAGAAGCTCTCTGGAATGTATTTAGGAGAACTGTTTGATTATTTGAGTATGTTTATTTATGGAGACCCGCTAGCCTCTCCTGTAACTTTTCATTTGGAAAAGAACATTGCTTATGCTGTTCAATACAAAGACATAATGTTCGTGGGATTTAATACGAACGAATTGGTGTTCGGTCCTTTAGTACCTCCAACTACCTTGGATTTGGATCTTTCATTGCGGATGCTCAATGGTCCGTTCTACTCGTGTGACTATAGTGAATTATATGACGGTCAAGTGCGGGGAATTCTTCACGATGTTCCAGCCAGACTTGCTCCACATTGTTTCGAGGTGGAGATTTACCTTATGCCTTACCACGTTGATTCTTCTAAGGAAGAAGAGTATGCACCCAATGTAATTATAGAGCCATGTAAAGAAAACGCAGCTTGGATTGATATTACTGATAGCAAAAAGGGATTTTTTGAAGGTAAGCGAAGAATATTGTCCACTATCCAAATATGTCTGGGAGTACACAGATAAATAGGTTTTAATTTTTGATTCACAAAACGTCTTTTATCTAATTTTGGACCTTTCGGCAGAAGGGAATTAGACTTTAGACGAAGCAAAATCTAGTTAATTAGTTGAAAGTCGCCTGATAACACGTGAATGAAAGAACAAGAGACCCCTGCTATGAGAAATATAATGTGTTTGATCCATTTACTCTTGGGAAATCATTAAAACTCTCTCTGGAAAAAGCGCAACCGAAATAGATACTATGGGTATTATTTTCAATTAATTTGGTTTGGTTACAACCCGGTGTATCATGAAAATAGACATCTCTTGGGATGACAATAGATTGTTCTCTGATGTGGTGATGGCGTAGTGGGGTAGTGTAGCCTCTGAATTTCTGTCATGGTATGCTACACATAGTGACACTTTTCTTTTAAAAAAAAATACCCAAGCAATGTGACAAAGGAATAATACACCAGAATTTCTTCTTATACCCGACCCATCATACTGATTACTAGCTATACTATAGCTTACTGAAAGTGCTCATGTTTCTATGGAAAGATGACTATCACTTCTACACTCTGCAACTTTTTACACCTCGCGGTCAATTACATACAGGAGGAGTGTATGGTGTAACAAATTTGCAGCCATCCACTTCTCTAAATAGATATACAAATCTTGAATTCCGTCCTTCAATCCATTGATGAGCTATTTGAGATTCAAATGATATTGTTCCATTTTCTTTTTTTGAGCGGCTTGAAGCGGGCTTTTATTCTTGGGTAGGAACACTTGTTACTATACCTCATTTGAAGGATGATAAATGATTTTTAGGCCCACTGTATTGGATATGTTACATAGGAGGTTTTTCCTGTCTATACTTCAGTATTAGTTTCCAATTTTTATTATACAAGACAGGGCGTGAAATGTGCCGCGAAACCAAGCGCGCACGTGACGTGTAGCTTTTGGCGCGACTCTGGAGTTTATGGTCTAAGGTTTTGCTTCTTCCTTTCGGTATTTCAACCACAAGTATACAGCTGCTTGGTTAGATGCTTCAAAATACCAAAGGTTATTGTATTAGTTTAGCAAGTATTTAGGGATCAAATGATGACTTTCTGAATTTATTTGATAATTTGAAATCATTACAAACTTGGTGAGATACCAAGATTTTGTTATTTTCAAGTATATCACTTTAAATTGTCTCTGATGGCACGATCAGCGCAGTAAACTTTTGCAACGAAGAACTCTTTTTTGTCACAAAATTGATTACTGATACCAACAGCTGAGGTGGTGGTGTATACTTTACTCAGTCTTTGAACAATTGATTGTCCTGCGTATCATGTTTTCAGCATGACCGCGATTTAGCGCTAAATAGTTAACGATAGTGAACGCAAATTATTTCTATTAAAAAAGGGCGAACTGTAAGTAATTGGGACTTACTGAAAAGCTAAAATCAGATGATAAAATAATCCAACACTGAAATGGCTCAATACAGATAATAAAAAAATCAAAACGAAGCGGTGAAAGTCTCATGACTGGACCCCAGATCCCCGGCAGTAATATTAAGGAAGAAGGCGAGTCAGTTAACTGAAATGGGAAAACCCCATAAAAACAATAATGATGGTCCTATACAGTGTTTTTCAAAACTATTCAAACCAGCGCGACAAAATGTTTCGAACCACACTAGCGAAATTAAATAAACCAATAATTCAAAATGTTTCGTACCCCTTCGCACATCCTTTCAAACCAAATGGCGGAATGATTCACACCAACTTTCATTAGAATTCAATATTCTGAAATCTTGAATCTGGAGAATTGCCTCATATGTACTACATTTGGGAGTCTTGCAGTACGAATCAAGGGTCAAAACGGACGGAACTGAACTGAACTGGACTGGGTTCCTTGTTATCCTGTATATAACAACTGGTTAGAGGTTATGTGTATTGGTTTGTTTAATTTTGCTAGTGTGGTTCGAAACATTTTGTCGCGCTAGTTTGAATAGTTTTGTCGCGCTGGTTTGAATAGT
>NKZI01001605.1:4109-49668 GCA_002370645.1 Metschnikowia sp. 00-154.1 | reverse complement strand
AGGGGCGGAGTGCTGCCGAGAGATTGGTAAACGTAGGCCCAATCACTGGACGGGTCGTTTGAGACCCATATTATTAGATTTCTGTGACGTCAGGTACAGTGTTTTTCAAAAGTATTCGAACCAGCGCGACAAAATGTTTCGGACCACACTAGAAAAATGTTTCAAACCAATAATTCAAAAAGTTTCGTACATCCCTAACCAGTTATTATATACAGGATAACAAGGAACCCAGTCCAGTTCCGTCCGTCCGTTTTGAACCTTGATTGGTACTGTACAAGACTCCCAAATGTAGTACATATGAGGCAATCGTCCAGATTTAGGATTTCAGAGTATTGAATTCTAATGAAAGTTGGTGTGAAACATTATGCCATTTGGTTTGAAAGGATGTGCGAAGGGGTACAAAACATTTTGTCGCACTGGTTTGAATAATTTTGTCGCACTGGTTTGAATAATGTTGTCACACTGGTTTGAATAGTTTTGTCGCGCTGGCTTGAATAGTTTTGAAAAACACTGTAACCAGAGTACCTGACGTAAACCGGAGTATAACAGTCAGTCTGTAATACCAGTAGTCAGTCTGTAATACCAGTAGTCAGTCTGTAATATTCTCTTCTAGGACTTGTGTTGTGGGCCTTTTTTTACTATCTTTCTCTGAAATTCCGTCCCTTTTTCCCATGAGTATTCATGCTATTGTACCTTCGGGATTACAGTTTGAGTGGACGTTAAAGTGGAAGTTTGAGTAAAAGTTTGAGTGGAAGGAGAAGTGACGAGAGACGAAGAGGAACAAGAGAAGGGAATAAAAGTGACCAGAGAGAAGTGACCAGAGTGACTACTCCAGGTAAAGTGTTTACATATCTTGATAAGACTATAAGAACAGTGAGTGTCCTATAGTATGAACCATCTACTGGTTATTATTCCATGGTTAATCATAGGTGACTGCATGTAATCAGGACAGATGAAATAGTGATATGCAGAAATAGACTGAGTGGATGACGTCCCGCTGAAAAGGGAGCGGGTGGTAACACTAAAAAAAGGGGAATGGAATAAGAGACAACGTTAGAGTTGAGTACAGCTTACATACATACTCGTTCCAGTTTATGAGTTAGTAAGCCACAAAGCGCAACATTATTGTGGATCTGGTATTAGCAAATCTACAGGTTAGGAAATTTCCACCACAATGTTAATATACTTTTTTATTTTTTTAATTTTTTAATTTTCTAATTTTTTAATTTTTTAATTTTCTAATTTTTTAATTTTTTAATTTTCTAATTTTTTAATTTTTTAATTTTCTAATTTTTTATTTTTTTAATTTTCTAATTTTCTAATTTTCTAATTTTCTAATTTTCTAATTTTTTAATTTTTTAATTTTCTAATTTTTTAATTTTTTATTTTTTTAATTTTCTAATTTTTTAATTTTCTAATTTTCTAATTTTTTAATTTTCTAATTTTTTAATTTTCTAATTTTCTAATTTTCTAATTTTCTAATTTTCTAATTTTCTAATTTTCTAATTTTCTAATTTTCTAATTTTCTAATTTTCTAATTTTCTAATTTTCTAATTTTCTAATTTTCTAATTTTCTAATTTTCTAATTTTCTAATTTTCTAATTTTCTAATTTTCTAATTTTCTAATTTTCTAATTTTCTAATTTTCTAATTTTCTAATTTTCTAATTTTCTAATTTTCTAATTTTCTAATTTTCTAATTTTCTAATTTTCTAATTTTCTAATTTTCTAATTTTCTAATTTTCTAATTTTCTAATTTTCTAATTTTCTAATTTTCTAATTTTCTAATTTTCTAATTTTCTAATTTTCTAATTTTCTAATTTTCTAATTTTCTAATTTTCTAATTTTCTAATTTTCTAATTTTCTAATTTTCTAATTTTCTAATTTTCTAATTTTCTAATTTTCTAATTTTCTAATTTTCTAATTTTCTAATTTTCTAATTTTCTAATTTTCTAATTTTCTAATTTTCTAATTTTCTAATTTTCTAATTTTCTAATTTTCTAATTTTCTAATTTTCTAATTTTCTAATTTTCTAATTTTCTAATTTTCTAATTTTCTAATTTTCTAATTTTCTAATTTTCTAATTTTCTAATTTTCTAATTTTCTAATTTTCTAATTTTCTAATTTTCTAATTTTCTAATTTTCTAATTTTCTAATTTTCTAATTTTCTCAGAAACTATATTATTTTAAAATTATATTTTGAAACTATATTATTTTGAAATTATCTTATCCAAGGCTGCTCATAAAGGGACAGTTGGACCAGTACTGAAATGTGAGTCAACAGAGCTTGGGGTATGTAATTTGCACCCATTCAGGTCTACAGATGAAAATAATAAACAAGTGTACAGTTAATAATAAGTAAAACAACATTGAAACAAGTGTACAGTTGAAAATAATAAACAAGTGTACAGTTAATAATAAGTAAAACAATAATGAAACAAGTGTACAGTTAATAATTAAAACAATATTGAAACAAGTGTACAGTTAATAATTAAAACAATATTGAAACAAGTGTACAGTTAATAATTAAAACAATATTGAAACAAGTGTACATGTTAGATCCACCATAGGCAGGGCCCTATGAAGGTATTATGAAGCCTCTCAGTCCGATTGTTACAATGGTGATACGGCGTTTGGCCATCAGGGCACTTCGTGCATAGATGGCCCCTTTCGAATATTCCAGAACAATCCCTACCATTGTTCTGGTGGAGAGGTTTTCGGTTCCACGTTTCTCTCAAAGTTATATAAACCACCTCGGTTCCTCTCTTTGAGGAACCATCAACGAATACAAGTTTAGGCATAAGTGTATTAAAAGGACATAACAGTACAGTTAATAATTAAAACAATAATGAAACAAGTGTACAGTTAATAATTTTCAACATATACTTTAGTATATATTATTATACAGGAATATGTGAGTTGTAGCTTACAAGACCAAAGTCTTAAGACGGCGGACACGTTTGATAAGTTATCCACTCGTATATGACCTGCACATACCACACCACTGGCATGTATACAACACACTACCTAGTGTTGAGCATTAGAGATAACGCTTTAATAGTCAGGAATAGTCACGTCGTTGTTGGCTATTAACTCCAAGAGATATGGAGCACTAGTAGTCATAGTTGTTTGTTTAGAAGTGTTAAGATGTGTTACTGATCTATACTAGGTCTTTAGTATTCTGGTCAATGATGATACCGCTCAACTAAGAGCAGATTCTCCTCTATATATACCTTTCCATCCTGGACCCCTTCGTCCTGCACCGGACTTGTTAATACATTGTCTCTGAGGCAAACCTGACTCCTGACGACCAGACCCAGTTGGAATGCTAGCCTTCACTCATACGTCCTGTACTGCATGTAACATCTTGTCCGCACACACGAGTTCGCGCATCTTGCATATTCAACACCTAGTACCTTGTCTCCGTGTCTCCGTGTCTCCGTGTCTCCGTGTCTCCGTGTCTCCGTGTCTCCGTGTCTCCGTGTCTCCGTGTCTCCGTGTCTCCGTGTCTCCGTGTCTTCGTGTCTTCGTGTCTCCGTGTCTCCGTGTCTCCGTGTCTCCGTGTCTCCGTGTCTCCGTGTCTCCATATCTCCGTATCTCCGTGTGTTGACAATAATTGATAAAAACAATAAATAATTAATAATTAAATGAATAACAATGAAAACAAATAAAGCATTTACTTTTGAAGTGTGAGTTCCTTCCTTCATGGAACTAGAACAACAAAGCTGCGAATCCCACAATACATGTCCCAATAGCATTCTTGGAACCGGCATTGACAAAGGGTACAGTTCTTGGCTTTGGAATGATGGTATTGGAAACCGGTTGAGGGTTTTTTGCATTCCCAGAATTGCCAAAATTCTTAGCGTTCTGAGCCATTAACTCGAAAGCTTTTGGTTCACTAGCCTTGGTAGCTTTTAGTTCACTAGCCTTGTATGCTTTTGGTTCACTAGCTTTGTATGCTTTTGGCTGACCTGGCTGACCTGGCTGACCTGGCTTGAAATCTCCTTTCCTGGTATCAGCTTGTTGACCAACGTTTTGACTTGGAAGTTCTGTCTCCTTAACTTTCTCTTCTTGGTTTCCACCACTAAAGCCTCCCTTCGCTTCTGAATGGCCCTTTTCAGTGTGTCCAACTGTCGTAGTCTCTGGAACAATGCAGACTCCAGTCACTTTTAATGTGGTAGCAGCAGCAACAGTCATGGTGGATGGAACACACTCTTCCTCACACACTGTAATGGTTACGGTGGTGGCCTGTGCACAGTATGTGGTGTAGTCAGTATATGTCTTCCAAACCGTAACCTTGGAAGCATTCTGACACTCATTGCAGACAGTGGAAATCGGATGACTTTTCTCAACGCAGTCGGTACACTCATCCAGATTCTCCATGTGAGCTTCCAAGTTTGGTAGTGCCGGGATATTTGAATTCCTCATACTTTTCATTTCTGAGCCAGACACTGGTGAAGATTTGAGGTCACTTGAAGATCCCTTCTTTGACTCTGAAAACACCAAATTTGTTTCAGAATCATTGGTGTTGGAGTCCGATTTTCCCCGTGCTGGTTCCACATCATTGGCGTTGGAATCTGATTTTTCCTTGGTTGGTTCCACATCATTGGTGTTTGATTCGGAAGAATCCACTTTCGTCCCAGACGTCTTCTTGGACTTAGAACCCTTGATGTCTGGTTTTAAGTCACTGAAAGTGTCCTTCAAATTGCGCCATACCTTGGGGAAACCCAGTTGAGAAATAGAATTCAAGTCATGTTCAGGCCCTTCTTTTTCATGTTCAGGCCCTTCTTTTTCATGTTCAGGCCCTTCTTTTTCATGTTCAGGCCCTTCTTTTTCATGTTCAGGCCCATCTTTTTCAGACTTAGCAACCTGCTTCATGGAGGCAGACACCAATATTTCAGCTTCAGCAACAGGTGTCTTTGATTTGGCTATGGGGTTTTTAGCCACATGATTACCTTCATTAGCTCTAAAACCTTCATTGTCTTTAGGCGTAGTGAACTGTGTTTCCGGTATAATTGGCTTTTCTGGTGCAGCTGGTTGGTTATGAGCTTTTTCTGTGTTAGAATTAGTTACTGTCTCTTCACCATCAGACTTTGGAGGATTATATACAGATCCCAACATCTCTATCTCTGACTTTATAACTTCATCTTTTGATTCCAGAAGATTCATAACAGGTGTCGGAGGTGAGGTTTCACCACCAAGATCCAGTGACTCATTCTTCTTAGACGTGCGATGAGGGTTTGCAACAGGCTTAAAACCAAGTTTTGGAGATTCAGGATTTTGTTTCAGACTTTCTTCGTCTTGATTCTTTGGGACCTGAGGAGCTGGAATCTTAGAATCTGGAATCTGAGGAGCTGGAATCTGAGGAACTGCAGGATTTATTTTCGTTTTAGAACCTTCCAAAAAATTTTTCTCTTTCTTGTCGATCTTGGGCAGCTTCCCAGAACGTTCCTTCTGCAGCTCGTCTTGGTCTTTAGGTTTCCCTACATTCTTCAGGACATCAGTTCCATCTGGATTCGAAATTTGGTCTGTGCATGGCTGTTTCTCTGCCTGCTGGGTAATTGGTGGTTTCAAGACCTGCTCAACAGCTGGTAGTACCGCTTCTAGTAAAACAGTTTCTCGAAGTTTCTTCTCCTTGAAAGCTAAGAATACCTTATCCAACGAATCAGATAGCAGAAAGTCGCGCAAAAAATTAGCTAGTAAAATGGCGTTGGATGGATCCAGTGCATCGGTGCTCTGTTGCTTTCCTTCATTGTTTTGAGACTCTGCCTGCTGGGCAATTAATGGTTTAAATATCCGATTAGCAACTAGTGTCGCATCTCGCAAATAATCAAGTACTGTCAGGATGTTTAAATTCGGATTGATCTTGGTTCTCGGTTCTGAAGAAGTTTCCTTTTCGATTTCAGGTAAGAAATAGAGCGTCTCTGGAGTACAAGTCTTGTAAGGAAGCCCTTGGGTTGTGGCAAATAGCTCAGGGATTTCAGGGGACTCTTCTTTGACGCACGAGTAGAACGTATGAACTAACTTTCCTTCCAGGTCAATTTCGAATTCCGCTGGGTTTTCGGTTTTGCCAAACGCAACCCTGCCATTTTCAAATGTTATGAACCCTGGCGTAAGAGAGTTTTCGGTTATGGCGTTTGCTCCATCATATACGAACTCCGGTGGGGAAACGAGAGCTTCATCCGGCCTTTTATATTCCAAGTAACTGATGGATTTGGAAAGTTTTTGGTACGAGAGCGGAACCTTCGAATCACCTACCTGAACTTGGAAAAGGCCTTCGAGGATCTCAAGACCCGAGCCTGATGGAGACATGATTTTTGCGCTTTGTTGTACTTGTTCCTGACCTTCCGTTACAGATGTATCGATTGGTTCAGCATATTCAAGCATTGGACGATAGATTTGATGGTCATAAGGCAACATGTAAAGATCTATCTTTTCACACCCGGGCCTATATAAAAAGCCTATTTTCCCTGGCAGACCATTACATTTGTAAAACTCCAGACTCTCAATCTTGTTATTCAGATCAATTTTGATGGGACGGTCACAGGGCCAGTATAAGGGGAACTCAGGATAATTTGAAAATAGGCACACATATCTCACTTTATCTTTGATGTTGGTAACGAGCTGAGAGTTTTCAAAAGTGAACTGAGTTGCGTAATGGTCTACGTCAAATACCCATCTAAATGAACAGTAATTAAGTCTGCACCGAAGTGTAATTGGATGCCATTCTTTCCCATCTTTACCAACAGTGGTAATAAAGAGAGCCTTTGAGTCTTTGACAGGAACCACATTTGAAGTGTCTGAGTAGGTAATATCGCCCACCGTTTTGGAATACACCTTCCTAGTACCTTCGTCATAACCCTTAACGTAGAGATTAGCTTCAAAACATGTATGAGATGACCATTTTTTCATCTGAAGTCCGTAAATGTCATTACCGCACAAGTACACGTGATGGTTGACCAACTTACCAGCATAGTCAAAAGTGACTCTGGTTTTTATTTCTTTGGGATCCGCGAAAGCTAAATTCTCGTTTACAACACCAAATTCAAGACCGTCAATAACATACTTGTTTTTATCCAAGGTAATCTCCGTAGGCTTGGCCGTGCGATCCCATAATAATTGAAGCTCTTCTTTGTTATGAGATCCAGGAACCCAATCGGCGTATAACGGGTACCATTTGCCATTTTTTTCTGCAACGAACACCAATTGTTTCTTGGAGGTGGAAGCTGCCGCAGCCCAAATGGGGATAGCGACAAACGAAGCAAGAAAAAGGTGAAATAATCTCATGGAGGTTTTCCCACAACTGTACCCACGCCGATATATATGTATATGTATATATATATATATATATGAGTACCGGTCACGAGGAAAATTTGCTTTCCATAAAAATATCATTTTCAATCTCTCCTATTATCTTTGAAACAATAGATACTACAATCTACCAATGGCTTGAGATAAATTTTCGGCATTTCTTGCAGAATGGGGTGGCAAATCTGTCAACTCCAGCCTCTATACACTCGCATCATATTTTTTTTTGAAGAATCCTAGGCACCAAAAAACCCTTCCCAATTCTTTGTTCTCCACTCCAGAACATAAAGAAAAAAAGTAAATAAATGGTTTTGAATATGAGGGCAAAAACATGAGGGCAAAAACATGAGGGAAATTTTTCAACCTATGTTTTAGTATATATTATTTTACAGAGACATATAAGTTGTACCTTACAAAACCAAAGTGCAAGATATGTAGAAGTGGGTGGAAACTCTTCACCCTTCATGTTGAGAATGAACAATAACTAATTAATCCAAAAAAGGAAAGCGCGCTCTTTTTTGAAAGGAAAAAATGTTGGAACAAGAGGAACCAGTACACCTTGAAGGTACTGCATATATCACACATGACTGCATATAAGCAAGCCAGTATTAAAAATCTTTTAATTGCCAGCGAAATGTTAAAACGAAGTTATATATTACTTGTATATTCGAATAACGTTGTATGCGACCCTACATGAATATGATATATATGCACACACTTTATAAGCAAGAGTTACCCGACCGAGATACCTTGCATCTCAGTATCCTAATAAGCATTATTTGGTCTATATTTATTAGATAAGTGTTGTGATATTGTTATGTTCTTTTAATACATTTATGCCTAAACTCTTATATTCGGTGATGGTTCCTCAAAGAGTGGAACCAAAAAAACTCTCCACCAGAATAATGGTAAGGATTGCTCTGGAATATTCGAAAGGGGCCATCTATGCACGAAGTGCTCTGAAAGCCAAATGCCGTATCACTATTGTAACAATCAGACTGAGAGGCTTCATAATGTTAAACGTTAGCATATACCAATTGGTATACAGGAACCGTTATATAGTTGGACTGCAATAACTCTCTCAAATGAGCGACTTGGGTAATCAGTTCTGTCATCTGTCTTGTAACTCTATTGCTATGTAAAGTAGTGAGTTCGTGATCTCTGTTTCACAATTGATACCGCTCAATACTGAGCAGGATCCTTGCTATATATAGTTATTCCTGGGGACTCCCAAACGGTCTCTCTCCTTTGTCAAACTCCCTCATCTATATTGTCTTCTCCAAAAAACAATGCTCAGAGCTAGACGAGAGCTAGACGGGAGCCCATAGAGCCCTAGCTCTACCTTTGTCTCTTCTTCAATACCCAACATTGTTTCGTCTGGATAGCTTGGCATGAGCATGCAGTACCCGCACATGTACTGGTCTCAAGTTCATCAGGCACATGTCGCGTGTTCCTGTTCTGATACCTCACTGAGAAATTAGATACGTGCCTGCAGGGATGGAGCCTGTAGATGTGTTAACACCAGATCCGCAAAGACAATTGCGGCACTAGGAGGACCAGTGAGTAATCAGAGTTCATTTAAGTATTATTAATACGAGATCTTCTTGGTGGGTCTGGTTCTTGGAGGCATCTTGGTATACCCCAGGCAGTTGATGTTGATTAAAGTTATTAATAATAGAATGGGGCGAAGTCCCCATTATATAATGGAGAGATTCTACCTTCACCACTGCAACAATTGTTGCTACAATTGATTGCTGCGAAAACTGATTGCTTGCTACCCCGCAAGCCGTGGGCTAGTAGCGCGCTCTTGATTGCTGTTTTCCAACAGAGCCTCATCTAGGATCCATCCCTCATAGGGAACGGTCAGCGTGGGGCTAAATCTATTTACCTTTCAAAAAACCCTTTGGAAGTGATTCCCTGAGATAGTTCAGTGAGTGACATTTCTGTAACAATTTGTATTCAATATCTAGTCTGTATAGAGAAGGTAGAATAAAGGTCCTTAAAGAGAAAGAATATAAAATATTCTTTCTTCTCATACCTGTAGGAAGAGGTCGTGCAAGTTCAATAAGTAGGGCACATCGGTAACTGGAAGCGCGGTTTAAGACAGCAGTCAAGGGAAATGAGGGCTTATGCCCTATGGGCATACATGATGCAATGGAACCTTGAGTGCAGGGCACTTAGGGATATATACTGCAATGGAACCTTGAGTGCAGGGCACTTAGGGATATATACTACATATGCACCTCATATCACAACAGTTCCAACACATAATACCTTCATAGACAGGGCCCTGCCTGTGGCGGATCTAACAAGAGCAATGTAGTATGGCTAATAATCCCATCCGCCATGAGTCACCAATAACCATAGTACATTTCTGTTTATTTCTGTTTATTTATATCCATTTCTGGTCATTTCTGGTCATTTCTGTTCATTTCTCCCTCTCTCCCTCTCTCCCTCTGTACATCTTACAATAAACTGAAGTGTCACATTTGTTAATCAATGCAGGCACCCAAAACGTTCTCGTGATGGAGAGTATCTGTGGCGGATCAAATCGACATTCTTGATTAGGAACACTGGGTTGGCCCATTTCATATCCACCACTGCATCTTTTCAGCTAAAGTCCACCAAGGTTCCCATAAAGGGGGTTTCTTTCTTTTCGTATCACTATTCTTATACTAAATTCATACTTAACCTATACTTCTACTCACTCTTCTCTTCTCTTCTCTTCTCTTCTCTTCTCTTCTCTTCTCTTCTCTTCTCTTCTCTTCTCTTCTCTTCTCTTCTCTTCTCTTCTCTTCTCTTCTCTTCTCTTCTCTTCTCTTCTCTTCTCTTCTCTTCTCTTCTCTTCTCTTCTCTTCTCTTCTCTTCTCTTCTCTTCTCTTCTCTTCTCTTCTCTTCTCTTCTCTTCTCTTCTCTTCTCTTCTCTTCTCTTCTCTTCTCTTCTCTTCTCTTCTCTTCTCTTCTCTTCTCTTCTCTTCTCTTCTCTTCTCTTCTCTTCTCTTCTCTTCTCTTCTCTTCTCTTCTCTTCTCTTCTCTTCTCTTCTCTTCTCTTCTCTTCTCTTCTCTTCTCTTCTCTTCTCTTCTCTTCTCTTCTCTTCTCTTCTCTTCTCTTCTCTTCTCTTCTCTTCTCTTCTCTTCTCTTCTCTTCTCTTCTCTTCTCTTCTCTTCTCTTCTCTTCTCTTCTCTTCTCTTCTCTTCTCTTCTCTTCTCTTCTCTTCTCTTCTCTTCTCTTCTCTTCTCTTCTCTTCTCTTCTCTTCTCTTCTCTTCTCTTCTCTTCTCTTCTCTTCTCTTCTCTTCTCTTCTCTTCTCTTCTCTTCTCTTCTCTTCTCTTCTCTTCTCTTCTCTTCTCTTCTCTTCTCTTCTCTTCTCTTCTCTTCTCTTCTCTTCTCTTCTCTTCTCTTCTCTTCTCTTCTCTTCTCTTCTCTTCTCTTCTCTTCTCTTCTCTTCTCTTCTATTTCTACTTACACTAAACTACACTTATACTTATACCTGAAATCTTCAACTTGACTTCTTCTACTTCTATTCGTCTTCTACTTATTCTCAGCTTCTATTCTACTTCTATTCTACTTAGTCTTAGCTTCTATTCTACATACATCTAGAATTTTATACTAAATGTTAGAATTATTATGCAACATGAGGCTCTAACCTGTATTCGCAAGGATTATAAGCTTCTAACGGGCTTCTAAGTTATTCGGATCTTCCAGGAACGATGACCTATCGATGACCTATCGATGACTGCGTATTCTGAATGGCTACTATTAGTAGGAACTCGCCCAATCAGCGTTATGGGTAATCTCAGTTAATTAATTATAATTGTATTAGACTATAAGTATCTAAGTGAAGTTCCCCTGTTCAAAGCTAGGATCTCGCCTCCTTTATATGTCTGGTGCTATCGGAAATAGCTGCATAAAAGCGAGGTTATCTGTAGAGACCATTAAATGGGGAATGTTCCTGTGGAGCGCTGCACCACTGCCTCATTGGAATCCTGTATTCAATTGGGTAGATTCTATGTCTAACATCCCCCTCTTAGATCAATACTTATCCTCAAAGTATCTTCCTCACGGAACCATGGTGTATTTTAAGCGTCGTCCTGCATATATACACTAGACCCTTTTAATTTCAAAATTCGTGCGGATTCCCTGGGGTAAATTAATTCTCCTTCATTTCATCACGTATAAAAATGTTTTCCTTCTATGACGTTTATTCTGTAAACTCAAGTTCTTCTTGTTCTCGTTTTTAATATATTTTTAATTTCCTCGGTGTGGTATTCTTTCGTCTTTGGTCCAACTGTTTTTCAAACGTTGGTCAATTTTCCATGGAGCTTGATGGTAGTCAATAATAGTCGTTCAAGCGTAATTTCCTAAGCGTAATCCTTTTGGTTCAATTCAGAGTTTTTTTTTTTCCTTTTCAAATTTTCTTCACTTAGCGGAAGTTCTTTATTAACTCTCCTAAATCCTTCAATAATGGCTTCTTTAGCGATGATATAATAAGTGTGTCTTCAGTGACAATATAAGTGTGTCTTCAGTGACAATATAAGAGCCGGTTCTTTCTGCTTCTGTAGTAATATTTCAAATGACAGAATTTTTCGTCCTGGTTAATCTGTTAAAACTGTTTGGATTATAATGCTGTTGGGAAGTGTTGTTTTGTTAGACTGTTAAAAATTTCTGTGACCATATAAATGTATGGATATATTGGAATCTTAGTAATAAGGACTGTACAATGATTTGCTGATGTTACTGTGTTACCTGCTACTACTACCAGTGACTGGTGACTACTACTAGTGACTACTACCAGTGACTGGTGACTACTACTAGTGACTGGTGACTACTACTGGTGACTACTACTAGTGACTGGTGAGTACTACTAGTGACTGGTGACTACTACTATTGACTGGTGACTACTACTGGTGACTACTACTAGTGACTGGTGACTACTACTATTGACTGGTGACTACTACTGGTGACTACTACCAGTGACTGGTGACTACGGATTACTGAGACTGACTACTGAGACTGACTGATTTTCATGGAATGGTAGAGTAGCTTATTGATTGTATACACAGGCCAAGTATTTATAGCCATTGCTTGAGCCCTAAGTTCTCCAGACGTTATCTCCGAGGCCATTTCCTCCAGACCATTTCCTCCAGGCCATTTCCTCCAGGCCATTTCCTCCAGACCAATTAATCCAGACCACTCTTAGAGCCTGCCTTATTCAATCCAATATAGTACTTGGTGTTGGAGTCTTTTCTCTGGTTCACGACCTTGAACTGGTCCCTGGTATTTGCAAAACTTTGCTATCCTCTTCCTTGGTCTCGAACAACTTGGATCCATTCCTATGGCCAATCATTTCCCAACAATGTACCTGGCATAACTCTTACATCATTCATTTTCAAGTCATAAATTAAACGATTGATCCGATCAATTCCAGAGATCAATCCATTGAGTCTCTGGTTCTGTTCTGGTTCTGATGTGTTCTGATCTGTGCATTCAGTTTTGTGATCTTCGTCTGATCAGTCCTTAATCAGTCCAAGTCCTGAGGACCAAGTCCCCAGTCATGGCCCTAAAGAATCTCTGTTTCGTGTTCATATTCGATTGCCATCTTAGGCAGACCCGCTGCATCCTTGGCCGTCTTTGGACAGTCCTTGCAATTCAAGCACTTGGGCGCTTTTCCCTTTGTGCCGCTGAGAGAAAAGTCTTCGAGGTTGTCAAAACATTTGGGTACACTTTGCGCAGACGTCGTGCCAGATGTAAGACTATATTCTGTCATTGACACTGACTCTGACTTTGGGAGGTGCTGCTGAAAAGAAGGGTAAAAAGGCGTGTTTATATGGGTGCGAAAATGTCTCGCGACCACATGTCCGAGTCTGGAGTTGTGCTGTGTGGTCTGATTGTTGCGCACCGCGCGTGCAGGTCCTCTACCATATGCACTCCCCTCCAAGCCTCCACGTCTCTAGAATCTCCACTTCATGACTCTAGTCTCTCCATACCTCTTCACTTAAGTAGTCACTTCCTCCTTTTCACTTGTCAACCTCTTGTACAGTTCAATTCCTCACTGCTTAATACCTCTGGTTCGACACCTTTGTCTCAACTCCTCTGGTTCACTCTGGTTCACTCTGGTCACCCTGGTTAAACTCCTCAATGCGTTGAGCTATGCAAAGTCGCCTGCCCCTTCACTGCTTCTGTCTTCACCGACTGCTTTGGTGGTGTGCGTTGGATGTCACTTGCACTGCCACCACGATGATCCCAAGTGCAATTGTAAGAAACTTGTACTTCAAGCCCTCGTCTGCAATCGTCTCAATCTCCTTCTCCTTCTTCATGTGCTCCTTGCCAAAGATCATGTATCTCATTTGATTGAACCGGTTGAGGTTGTTGAACTCCACTTCCAGCACGCTTCCGTCGCTGCTGATGTCCCAACCTCCCTCGCGAGGAGTCTCGTCAATTCCCATGTCCAATTCCTCGCCGCTTTCCACTGCCAGCACTTCGCTATCTTCACTTGAAAAGTACTGCGTGTTGGGCACCCGGAATGTCTGCAGCTTGTACTTCTTCACCAGCTGCGTGTCCAAGATAGAGAAGTCGCCGCGGCTGCTGGATTCCTTAGGCGTATGGATGGAGTTGATGAAATGGCTCTTGAATGCGAATGTATCTTCTTCTTCGTTTCCAAGGGCTGGAGTCCCTAGGCCAACGCAGTCCAAATTGGAGATGGCTCGAGAGAATGTGGGGTTGATCGAAACGGAGCGGAGCACTCGTTTCTTGTGTATGAGCATCTCCCTCAGTCTCTCAATGAGTTTGGCATCGGAATACTCCATTCTTTTGGGTACATTCTTTCCTCGGAGGTTTTGCTTGCTGGAGAGCTTCTTGATGTTTTTCTTCTGCTTCTGGAGCTCAAACCCAATGTATGACAAGAGCTTCTCGTTATGTAACTTCAACGACTGGAGCTCGAACTTGAGCTTGGTGATTTCTTGTTTAGTCACGTCACCACTCAGAAGGTTTGCCTCGCTCCAAACACTGGATCTTTTAGAAATCACACTGGATCTTTTCGAAGAGCATGCCGTAGCAGAATCTCTATGGGCGATCCGGCCATAACCGCTCAATTTCATGAACGCCTCATCACAACTGTCCTTGATGGGGTTCCGAGATTCGGCCACACTGGATAATTCGCTCTGCGTTGCCGAAGCTGAGAAAGTGCGCCCGATATTATGTTCAGATTCAAACTCAACTTTGATGGGAACAATATCGTGCGAGCTGTACCTGGAGTGACCTGGTTTGGAGAGCCGCCGGCTGGTGGATGTACTGTGTCTCTTGGAGTGAGAAACACTGTTGCCTTCGGCAGACGCGTTTTCGTCACAGTAGGAGAGGTTCGCCTGCGAGGCCAATTTGATGGGGAAGAGTACCAAGTCGGGTTTCTCGTGGGACTTGAATTTGGCTGGCAACGATTGTCTTTTGGTGGTTTTTGCACTTTGCTCTGGAGAAGGCGGCATTCTCCCTGGAAAGCTAGGGATTCGGAAAGCTGCCGGCGGACCAGGAAATTGGAAGTTTTGCGAGACTTCAAAAGAGTTGCCCGGGCTCAAAAGTCCTTCATCAATGTCTTGGGGCAATTCCTTTTGAAAGTCGGCCTGCTTGAGCGTTTGAACTTTGATCGGGGACGACGAGTCGAAATCCTCCGGTTTCAAGTCCTGGAAGCTCATCATAAGTTCTGTTCCACGAACACTGCCATCGGAATTGGACTCCGACTCGAAATCGCTGGCATCAAAGTCCGAGTTTGGGCTGTCAGGAAAGTCGGAGTTGTTGAGAATGTCAATGTGCTCAGAGTCTAGCGAGTTGGCCTCCAAGGACCCATGGGAGTTTGTGTTTTGTAAAAGGAAGTCCCTCTCTTTGGTCAAGTACTCGATCTGGTCAATGAGCAAAGCCTTCAGGTTCTGCTCGAGCTCAAGATTGCTCTGGAGCGCCTTGTAACTGCGGAGCAAGGTCATGTACTTTGTTTCGTTCTCCAGGATCCGGGCCTCCGCTGAGGCTTGATTGGCTTCCAACTTCAGGCTGAGCCGGAGGTTCATGCGCTGTAGTTCGTCCAAGGACTCCTTGTAAAACGCTACCTCCCGGTCCAGCATTTCCCGGGCCTTGCGGCGGTCTTCCTCCATGGTTCGGAGCATCTTTTCCAGGCAAATGAGTTTCTGGCTGAGCTCGGAGACTTTGGTCAGTTTCTTGGCGAGTTCTTCCTCTAGATATTTGTAGTCTGAGGTAATGGAGGAGAGTTTGGCAATCGCCTCTGCATACTGCTTTTGTAACGCTGGGTCGGCCGCATGGCTCGAAATTTTGGATGCTCCAGAATGGGGGGTACCCGTGCCTTTTATAGGCGAGCGCGCGGGCGACTGCGTGATGTTTGAGGACGACAGTAGTGTTTCAGATCCTGCAAGAGTTTTAGAGTGTGATGCAGCTTTGAATTTCGAGGGTGTTACCACCTGCGCTTCCGCCTGTAGTTTCGAAGGTGTTACACTCTGTGATGAAGCTTGTAGTTTTGAGGGTGTCACCGCCTGGAATGAAGCGTCTTGCATTTTATAAGGAGACTCACTATTCGAGGGGCGATTCGAGGGGGTCTCGGACGCCATGGCGAATTTAGGGATTCCTCGTTGCGGACTGGTACGGCCACCCCCGGATTTGGTGGGCGTGACGTAGTTCTTATTGGATGGATGCAACGGACTTCGGGTTCGTTCAGGCAGGTCTGCCGGGGCCTGTTGCTGCAAGACTGCGTGGGTGGTTGCGTTTCTGTATGAGGTGCACGCGGGGCCGGAATTCATGTTTGTGGATGGTCTAATATAAAAAGGAGCGGATCCGCCGGCTTTTTTTTTTCGCCTATACGGTAGAGAGTGGCCTCACTAATTTTGTTTTGGGGAGCGGGCGTTTAAGCTTTACTTGGAAACGCAAAAGGATAAATAGATGTTCAAGCGTGGCCAGATGAAACTTGATCTAAGAAATGTCCAAAAGTGATTCAACTTGCTTGAATGGGAATGGATCAAATAAAGGCTCAAGGGTGGCGTTGTTTTAACGAGTGGATGGGGTTAAACGGGGGTCGAACGGGGGACTAAATGGGGGGAATTTTGGCGAGCGGCCCAAAATATAAGCTATGGCCCACAAGTAGTTGGGTCTAGTGGGGCCAGAAAGTGGCGTGATGATCCCGGGATCAGGTGTGGAGGACTGAGGAGACCGGGTATAATGGGAAAGAAAGGGAAAGAAAAAAAAAGAGAAGCCGGGCAACGGCGGCAGGGAAGAAGGGGTGGTGTGTGGTGACCAAAACAGAAAAAGAGGCTGGTAGTAAACGGGTGGGTGGGATGTTACATTGTGTTTATTTTCTGAACAAATGAGGAAGGTTTATTGTTTACGATGCAGCCGGTGTGCAGGCAAGCGCGACTGGTGCACGGGTGTTGTTTAGAAAAGGTGCACGGGTTTGATGGGGTCTCACATATATGTAGGCCCACATATACAGTCAAACCGATGCGCGGGTTCTCTCTAGATGCAGGATTTGTTGAATTTCAAAAAGCACCTATATGCACTCCCCGAGTGTGACTTGGTTGGGCCGCACTGATAGGTGACTGATAATGATGCACGGGTGTGCTCCAAATGAAACGGTGCCAGGATCCGGCGCGATTATGTGCAGTCCCCTATCTAATCTGGGCTACATGCAGAACGAGTGTCTATCGGCGGATTCCGACGCATATATATCGGCAAATTCCCATACCAGCCCGAGCAGGAAATCGGAATTGATCATGGCCAAAATCTTAAGTGAAGAAGAGTTCAAGGCGCAAGTCGTCTACAAATACACCGATGTGATTGGCGAGAAGCTTGGCGGAGCTGTGCTTGCATTTTCCGACGAGTGGTTCGCCGCCGCTGAAAACTTGATCAAGCCAAAACCTCCAATCAGAGATGCCACCCGGTTCACACATGCAGGAGCCTGGTATGATGGCTGGGAAACAAGAAGACACAATGTGGAGGAGGCTGATTGGGTTGTTTTCAAGGCTGGAGTGGCGTCTGCCAAGATAATTGGCTGTGAAGTTGACACGGCCTTCTTCAACGGGAACCACGCGCCGGAAATCTCCGTGGAGGGTGTCTTTTTAACGGACGATTCCGATGTCCAATGGAAGGATTTGGCCTGGGAATCCATCATTGACAAGACCGAATGTGGACCTTCCCAAAAACACTTTTTTGTGCGGGGAGAAGGCCCCACCGAAAAGAGTTACACGCATTTCCGCATAAAGATGTACCCCGATGGAGGAATAGCCCGGTTCAGACTTTACGGAGAAGTGCTCCCAATCCGGCCAAAGGATACGAGCACCATTTTGGATACGGCTTCGGTGAAGAATGGTGGAGTTGCTATTGACGTGAGCGACCAACACTTCGGGAGTGCAGACAACCTCTTGTTACCGGGCCGGGGCCACGATATGTCGGATGGCTGGGAGACGAAGCGGTCTAGAACACCTGGTCACGTGGACTGGGTGGTGATCCGCTTGGGTGCAGTGACCAAGATCCACAACGTGGTGATTGATACTGCACACTTCCGGGGCAACTTCCCACAGAAGGTGAACATCAAGGGCTTCTATGGGAAGGATGCTCCTGCATACAACTCAAGCGAATGGTCGCTCTTGGTTGATGATTCCAAAACGGGCCCTGACAAGGAGCACTTTTTTGAGATCAAGGACTCTAAACCCGTCCTGCATGTTATTGTGACCATTATTCCCGATGGAGGTGTCAAGAGGGTCAGAGTCAACGGAACCATTGAGGAGTAAGAAGGTTGTATGAGATCTTTCGGTGAGTAATGCCAACCGGGCTCATAATCAAAAAAAAAAAAAAAAAAACTACACCCAATCCTTTATTTAAATGTAGCTCCAGAGTATGGCAAGCCAAAGCTTTAGAGAATTGGTATTTTTTTTTTAAAATTTGAAGATATTTGTGGTGGGATCTTTGGTGTACAGGTGTGTCATCTTTAAATATTGGTCACGTGAATAATTACCTGCAATACCTACATATACATGCAGGAGCGCTGCATGGAGAGAATCGCGTAGAGTAGCATCGCGCATTGAGAGTAGCGTTGAGAGCAGCATTAAAGTAGTCTTTCAACCATTTACGACACCGAATCCCGCAGAATGCAGGTGGTAGACTACAAACGTCTCAAGGCGTGCATTGGCATGCGCATACCCCCTTCAGATTTCTTCAGCCACGACTGCACACAACTCCTAGCCGAAGAAGTGCAGGCCCAAATCTGCAACGACCTACAGCCCATCATCAATTCAAACCCTTACTATGCCCAGACGTTTCTTAGGCAGTACCTTAAGCTCCTTGAGAAATCTGCGCCCATAGACGACATTTACGAGCTTTTCTGCAGTCCGCAGGTGCTAGGAGCCCGGGAATTGGAACCCACTCAGGCAGATACCCTCGAATATCCCATCGACAATGCAGGCAATACGGTCCGGATTCGGGAAAAGCCCAAGATCATTTCCGGGGCCGGCACCACCGGGCTCCGAACCTGGGAGGCCGCCCTCTTCCTCCTGCAGTACCTCCTCAACGGGCAGAGCGGTCTAGACCTTTCCGGAAAGAGGATTCTAGAGCTTGGAGCGGGTACAGGGCTTGTATCTTTGGCAGTGGCGAAACTGAAGGAGAGTGTTGGTTATATGCAGGTCACGATAACAGACGGAGATACGGAGCTTTTGGGGCGGGTTCCGGCGACATTTGCAGACAACGACATGCAGGATATGGCAAGCCGAGGCGTCAGAGTGAAGCAATTGGTATGGGGAGAAGAGATGGTAGGAGCCAGCGACATTGCGCCCGACATTGTCGTAGCCGCGGACGTGACATATGACGAGCGCATTGTGGCCCAACTCGGCAATACGCTCCACGACTTTTTACATCGGGGCACGCATACATGTCTCGTGGCAGCCACAGTCCGTAACCAGTACACCATAACAGCATGGGAGCAGGAGCTCTGCCGGTTCAAGTGGTCCATTGTTGCCAATCTCAGCGACCCTCACCAATCCGAGGGCACTTTCTGGTTCCGCAAGGGAACGCCTGAAATCCGAATCTACAGTATTCAGAAAATGTCGTAAGTAGTGCGTCCATATCCATACACATCCATACACCATAAAAATAGACAGACATAGAAATAGACAGACATAGAAATAGACAGACATAGAAATAGACAGACATAGAAATAGACAGACATAGAGAAACATCGAAATATAGACATAGAGTCTATGATTGAGCAAAGTGTCACTGGTGGAGTGTGAGAGAACAGAAACATACAGACATAGACAAAGAACATAAATTATAGAGATAAATCATAGAGTAGACATAGACATAGAATGTTAGATTCACAATAGGTAGAACACTACTTATTGATACATTATGGAGCCTACGATGTCCGACTCTAGAATTGTCTACTACAAATGTCGTGACACGGCATTTGGTCATTGTGTCAACGAGTACTTAGCAGGTACGGACCTAAGGTACTTCGTGGATATGTTATATGCATGTCTGTGAAGTATTATATGTAGGTTGGGAGTGGGTGAAGAGTTTTCACCCACCTCAACACATCTCGCCCCTTGGTCTTGTAAGGTACAACTTACATATTCCTGTATATTAATATATACCAAATCATAGGTTGAAACATTGTGACAAGTCGTGAATCAGAGGCCCTTTTCAATTATTCCAGAACAATAAGAAGTATTGTTCTGGTGGAGAGTTTTTCGATGCCACGTTTTTCTCAAAAGTTATATAAGCCGTTCCGGTTCCTCTCTTTGAGGAACCATCAACGAATACAAGTTTAGGCAACACATGTTATAAAGAACATAACATAACATAGAAATAGACAGAGACAGACAGAGACAGACAGAGACAGAAATAGACATAGACATAGAAATAGAAATAGACATAGAGACAGACAGAGACAGAAATAGAGACAGACAGAGACAGACAGAGACATAGACAGAAATAGAGACAGACAGAGACAGACAGAGACAGACAGAGACAGACACAGACATAGACAGAAATAGAAATAGAAATAGAGACAGACATAGAAATAGAAATAGACATAGACATAGACATAGACATAGAAATAGAGACAGACAGAGACATAGAAATAGAAATAGAGACAGACAGAGACATAGAAATAGAAATAGAAATAGAGACAGACAGACACAGGCATAAAAATAAAAATATAGAAGTATGGAAATATTGAAACTGTAGATTCTTGCAAAATATTCATGTACTAAATTACTTTTATTGGTCGATGATTCTTCAAAACGAGGAAATTGAGCTACTTAAGTAGTTGACGGAGGGGTCACCTAGTCAACCAGTTTTACCTAACTCCAACCAGGAAAACTCCTCACATTCCATCCTTCCATCTTGGTACTTCTGGTTTAGCACATTCCACTCTGGTTCTTTGTGCCATGATGACAGAGGAGATAATGACAGAGGAGATAATGACAGAGGAGATAATGACAGAGGAGATAATGACAGAGGAGATAATGACTGAGGAGATAATGTCTGAGGAAATAATGACAGAGGAGATAATGACTGAGGAGATGATGACAGAGGAGATAATGACGGACGAGATGAGGAGATAGGTAATAATCTACCTATGGTGGTATTATGAAGTCAGTCTGCGTGATAAAAACAAGGGCCATTGCAAACGCCATTTCAAAGCCACCGACCATCAATGTTCGATGTACTATGATGGCTTTTTTTCAAAGATTCCAGAATAATCATTACCATTGTTCTAGTGAAAAGTCTCTCAATACCAAGTTTCACTTCAATTGTTATATAAACCGCACTGGTTTCTGTCTGAGGAACCATCAATGAAAATAGATAACTTATTATTCAACTTCAATCCAACAGAATCATAGAGAGACATAGACAGACATAGACAGATGGGTCTACAACAATTTGACATAGACAGGCAGAAATGGGTGTACAACATTTTGACATAGACAGGCAGAAATGGGTCTACAACATTTTGAGGAGTGTCTAAGACCGTTTCAATTTTGGCCAAGACAGTTTCGAGCTTTTCCAAAACCTTTTCCTTTGAAGCTATGGTTTTAGAGTGACGGTCAGCTTAACGTGAGCGTTTCTGTGAAAAACCTGCTCCTCTTGAACTTGAGTTTCCATACTTTGACGAGCAATTGACTATCCAGATCCAGCAGAATGTGACCGGAGAAAGCATAGTAGACTTGGAGAAGAATTGCAATGAAAAATGAACTATTTATTGCGTATTGGGGGTCAAAGAGTTTACCATGAAATGACCATGAGTTCTATGACCATGACCATGAGCTCTATGAGTATGATTACTACTACTACTACTATTACTACTACTACTACTACTACTATTACTATTACTACTACTACTATTACTATTACTACTACTACTATTACTACTACTACTACTATTACTACTACTACTACTACTACTACTACTACTGTTACTACTACTACTACTACTACTACTACTACTACTACTACTACTACTACTACTACTGTTACTACTACTACTGTTACTACTACTACTACTACTACTACTACTACTATGAGTACTAGTATTGTGCTAAGATCATGAATTCTAGGACTGTTAGAACCGCCATTGGTAGACTCACTACAGTGTTTTTCAAAAGTATTCAAACCACCGTTCCAAAACGATGCAAACCACCGTTCCAAAACGATGCAAACCACCGTTCCAAAACAATTCAAACCAAGAATTCAGAAAGTTTCGTACGTCCGCTTTAGTACCAATCACAGGCTTCTTCGTTTTACCATCAGACACAAAACAACAATCGTGCTCGCCAGGGTGGCCTGTTTAACAAGAAGAAACATGCGAAATGTTACTCAGCCAAGTGTAATCACTCTGATGATAAGCCTAAATCGCTGCAAGTTATGCTTCCGAAACTGATGAGAAGAGTCAATCTGTCACGGGATACATGTACCCCTTTGCACAGTCTTTCAAACCAAATGGTATGACGTTTCACACCAACTTTCATTAGAATTCAATATTCCGAAATCTTAAATCTAGACATTTGGGAGTCTTGCAGTACCAATTAAGGGTCAAAACGGACGGAACTGAACTGAACTGAACTGAACTGAAAGCGCCGTGCGCGCTCTTATTCGGTGCTATTTTCCAACACTCATGGTTGTCCTGACAACCAAGGGTCAGTGAAGGCCGACTCCCATATATATAATGAGGCCTTCGCCACATCTTCTATTAGCTAACTAATCAAATATCTTTACCCAGGGAGACACACCAAGATGCCTCCCAGATCCAGACCCACCAGATCTCCTTGTACTGACATTGAGGCTCCGCCTATGTCTGAAGTAAACACATCAACTCAAGTGTTCACTTATCTTGATGAAACAATGAGCTCCGTATCCTACAGTCAAAAGAGATCTCTGGACCCTAAACCATGGTTGCTCTATGGGCCACCTGATTCCCCCGCATTCCTGGCTGAGCTGGAGTTAAAGAATATCTTCTTCACTTGTATGCTTTTCAAATCCACCTTTTTCAGCTGGTACAACGTTTGAGGCACACTGAACTGAACTGAACTGGTTTCCTTGTTATCCTGTATATAACAACCTTGTTAGGGGTGTACGAAACCTTTTGAAATATATTGGTTTGTTTAATTTTGCTAGTATGGTTTGAATCGTTTTGCCGCTCTGGTTTGAACCATTTTGTCACACTGGTTCGAACCATTTTTTGTGCTGGTTTGAATCGTTTTGAAAAACACTGTACAACCATCGAATTTCAGTGTTTCCGGGACCCAAACAATTAGCGTCCATTGCTAAATATATCATGAAAAAAGCTACGGCTAAAAACCCTCCATGTATATGAACAGATCTCGTTCGAGTAAAAGTCCCCAGGAATCCCTAGGTGACTTCTACGAAAGATTCAAAACCAATAACGTGCTCAACTTGAGTTCCTGTGAAAGTGATCTAATTTTCCCCGAAAGTAACCTGGTCTAACTTCTATTCATCAACATTTATGAGAACGAACTTTTTCAACATTTGCCAATAGAGAAAGTCATGTAACTAGTTTGGCTTGAGTCTGAGAAGTATACATAGAATTAGGTATTTCTATTAAGAATAGATCTTAGTGTCAATGTCGAAGATAAAGGAATAGATATTAGTGTGAATGCTGAAAATAAAGGAATAGATA
This sequence comes from Metschnikowia sp. 00-154.1, assembly GCA_002370645.1. NCBI lineage: Eukaryota > Fungi > Ascomycota > Pichiomycetes > Serinales > Metschnikowiaceae > Metschnikowia > Metschnikowia sp. 00-154.1. Next base: position 26,182 of record NKZI01001605.1, on the reverse strand, counting down.
TTAGTGTGAATGCTGAAAATAAAGGAATAGATATTAGTGTCAATTCCGAAAATAAAGGAATAGATATTAGTGTCAATCCCGAAAATAAAGGAATAGATATCATTGTCAATCCCGAAGATAAAGGAATAGGATCAATAGGATGACTACTACAATGGTAATTTAACCAACTGATGTAAAAAGAGTATCTTTACTTTAATTTAACGAACTCTTGACTACGAAAATAAATCCTACTTCCTGAATATGATTTATATACTTAAACTGGGTTGCAGTGGGAGATTGCAGTGGGAGGTTGCAGTGGGAGGTTGCAAAACGGAGGTACGGGTGTGATATCCGCAATTTCACCCACCTACAATTTCACCTTCTCCACCCTCACTACCACATTCATTCAATTTACACCCTACACAACGTCCAGTAGCCAGGATAAATTTCCTTAAGGAGGCAATTAAACTCACGTGACTGATTCTTAGCTGATTCATATCTGATTCCTGTATACAGTCCGACAAATCAGTTTCCATCTAGTCCAGTACCTCTCTCATTTTTACAGCCAATCCATTCCAGCCAATCCATTCCAGTCAATCCATTCCAGTCAATCCATTTCAGTCAATCCATTCCAGTCAATCCATTTTAGTCAATCCATTTCAGTCAATCCATTTCAGTCAATCCATTCCAGTCAATCCATTTCAGTCAATCCATTTCAGTCAATCCATTTCAGTCAATCCATTTCAGTCAATTCATTCCAGCCAGTCCATTCCAGCCAGTCCATTCCAGCCAGTTCATTCCAGCCAGTCCATTCCAGCCAGTCCATTCCAGCCAATCCATTCCAGTCAATCCATTTCAGTCAATTCATCCCAGCCAGTCCATTCCAGCCAGTCCATTCCAGCCAGTTCATTCCAGCCAGTCCATTCCAGCCAGTCCATTCCAGCCAGTTCATTCCAGCCAGTCCATTCCAGCCAGTCCATTCCAGCCATCTACCCAATTCCCTATTGTTGCTTTCCCGCTAACATATATCATGTCTGCAGATTACTGGGCGCTGACCCAGCGGACCCAATGGCAAATGAAGAAAGAAGAGCTTGCTGAGGTACGGAGGCGGCTCATTGGCTTGGAGAAGAAAATGACCCAGGGAGGCCATATCAAGGACTATGCAGGCATAAGCTATGATATCAATATGAGGATCTACCTCCACACCATGGTGGTCAAGTTGGGACGCCGCCTCAATGTGCGCCAGATAGCGCTTCTGACTGCGGAAATCTATATGACTCGCTTCTTGACTCGTGCGTCTCTTAAGGAGATCAACGTGTACCTTTTGGTGGCCACGTGTCTCTATGTGGCATGCAAGATCGAGGAGTGCCCCCAGCATATCCGCCAGGTGGTGACGGAAGCACGAGGGCTTTGGCCGGAGTATATTCCACACGATGTGAGGAAATTGGCCGAGTTCGAGTTCTATGTCATTGAAGAGTTGGACATGTGCTTGGTGGTACACCATCCGTACCGGGCGTTGCTTCAGGTCCATGAGTTTTTGGGTAACCAGCCGGAATTTGGCTTGGTACTTTCGCATGATGAGTTGCAACACTCGTGGCTGTTAATCAATGACCTGTACATCACTGACCTCCACTTGGTGTTGCCGCCGCACGTGATTGCCTTCTGTGCCGTGTACCTAACTTTGGTGCTTCAGAAACACTTGGGGGCGCTAAGGGGACCCGCTGCCCCGCCGGACTTGCATATAGAGGACCTTATGGCGTTGGACGGACCCACTTCTTCCCTGCTCGGTCACGTGGACCTGGCCACCAAGATCGACCGGTTCATGCATTTCTTTAACTATTCCCATGTCAATTTGGACGAGGTCGCCGAGGCCATGCAGGACATGGTGGCCTTGTACATTGCCTGGGATAGATATAATGAGGGTCACGTGCGTAAAGCTCTCCATGCCATGCTTCTCAATCGATAACATCCAATTTATTGGGAAGAGAAAAGGGAATAAAATCTTAAGAAGAAAAGGAAAAGAAAAAGGACCCCAAAGGGATTAGAATCTTAAGAAGAAAAGGAAGAGAAAAAGAACCCCAAAAAGAATGAAATCTCGAAGAGGAAAAAGGAAGAGAAATGAAAGTCATCTGATTGATGGTCCTGATTGGCTTCTTATATTTACCCGGTGGCTTTACCCAGCGGGATTTTTCCCAAAGGGCTAATTGCCAAAGGGTGGTTGCGTACCAACCGATCGGTAATTGTAGGCTCAAATGCCGGATGGGTTGAGGACGTTGATGGAACTATAAAATGCGGAAACAAGGTTTGAGAGGAATAGGAAGAAGACTACTCAATGAGGAAAAAAGGAACAGAAAAAAGAGGAACAGAGAAAAAGAGAAACAACGGAAAAGTAGTCCTCAAAGGAATTAAAAGAACCAAAGATGGAAACACGAAGTTTGAGGATGTGTTGAAAGATATAGAGGAGTAAAGAGGAAAGAGGAGGTCAAAGATAGACCTGAATAACTACTCAAGAAGAAAGAGGGAAGTCTTTTAAATGGGACAAGACAAATAGGAGAAAGTTTGAGAACTACCTAAATTACCGTGATAATTTTGATCATATAAATAAGAGGAATCAACAGTCCTCGGTCTACCAGCATGCATTTGCACATTCATACTTTATTTATGATATCATATTGAAGTCCTCAAAAACTACTCAAGATCATGAGGAAATTTTCCAAAACCACTCAAATCCTGAAGATGGTCAAAGTCACTCAAGGACCATTACTTCTCGAGAGAACTCAATAATTATAGACTGAATCCAGTCATCTCTTACCAACATTATCTCACCAAGACAATGCCAGATCTAGACCAGCGTTAGCTAGAGTTAGACGATCATTCTGTCTATACCTTATTCATATCCTGACTTTATTCATATCCCGACTTTATTCATATGCTGACTTTATTCATATGCTGACTTTATTCATATCCTAACCTTATTCATTCTCTGTCTTATTCATTCTCTATCTTATTCATTGTCTGATTAGTCACTCTATTTAGATTATTCTACTCTTCTATTACTACTGTATAAGTCACTATTCACTCTTATGCACTAGTACTCTATCAATACTCTACTACTTGATTAGTTGTCCAAAAGTGCTCCATTAGAGCTCTACTTTATTGTATTATGAGAAATTCTAGTAACAGAAGATCTATCAGTTCTTTTAATAGTCAGTCTAGTCATTCTAGTCACTCTAGTCATTCTAGTCAGTCTAGTCAGTCTAGTCAGTCTAGTCAGTCTAGTCAGTCTAGTCAGTCTAGTCAGTCTAGTCAGTCTAGTCAGTCTAGTCACTCTAGTCAGTCTAGTCACTCAGGTCATTCTAGTCACTCAGGTCATTCTAATCACTCTAGTCACTCTAGTCACTCTAGTCACTCTAGTCTACTCTATAACTTATACTCTACTGTCATCATGGAAAAGCCTAAGTAGGTGTTCCCTGTTTATGGTGGATCTAACAAATAGTGTATATTGAGTGTATTTTGAGTGTATTTTGAGTGTACTTTGAGTGTATTTTGAGTGTATATTGAGTGTATTTTGAGTGTATTTTGAGTGTATTTTGAGTGTATTTTGAGTGTATTTTGAGTGTACTTTGAGTGTATTTTGAGTGTACTTTGAGTGTATTTTGAGTGTATATTGAGTGTATTATGAGTGTATTTTGAGTGTATTGGTCTAGGTAGAGTGAATAGATTGTTTCGCGCCCATTTTTTTCTTGTCATTCACACATTTCCTCAAATTCTCACTTCCGCACTTAATTATCCCATGGAACTAGATTGCGCTACAATACAATACAACTACAACTACTATAAGCATTGTCAATATGGATGCCCCCTCCCAGTGTAAAGGGTGAGGCAATCATGCGATGTATTAGGTGTGATATTTTTATACTGTGATAATCTTGATATAAGGAGGATGAAATGTTGTACACCAAAGCTAATTTTTGAAGGGTATAAGGGAATGATTTGGGTACATAACTGAGGTAAAGTAACATATTTCAAAGGTAAAGTAACATATTTCAAAGGTAAAGTAATATTCTGAGAAGGTTGCAAGATCAGGCAAGCCAGTCATCTTGGAGATTTAATTATATGATTCTAAATATGAAAAGGGGTCACGTGACAAAGAAAAGGTTTTGGATGAGTCTTTTTGCATGTGAACAATATCACCATAGTCTGTAATATTGTATATTAATTTATAGTTCTGTATTACCATATGAGTCATTTAGTTCACTCTATGTGCTATTCTGTACTCTAGTACTATAACTATAGTTTTCTAATACCATATTAGTCACTCAGCCAGAACCTCCAGAACCTCCAGAACCTCCAGAACCTCCAGAAACAGCCAGAACCACCAGAAACAGCCAGAACCACCAGAACTAGCTCACGTGTAACTCACCAAGAATATAATTATCTCGAAACTGACCATAAGACTGACCATAAGACTGACCATGAGACTTTATGTCTAACAACAAATACCCTACACTGGACTGTACTCCTTGGTTATTGAAAGACAACCTCATGTACCCTTGAACAGAGTATAAACGGAGTTAAATAATCTACAATAGTGTAGTGTATACTCTCTACTCTCTACTCTACTCCACTCTACTCTACTCCACTCTACTCTACTCCACTCTATTCTATACTCTACTGTCAGACCCACCATAGGTAGATCCCTACCTATAGAGATATTATGAAACCTCTCAGCCTTCTACTCAGCCTCCTACTCTCCTACTCTGCATTCATTATACGGAGTACCAAGATGGCCTGAGGTGAGGACATCAATAATCGTCAAGGAGTTGTTCAGCAGCAATCTCTTCTTTTGAAAAGTCAATTTATAAGTAGCTCAAATTCCTCAACTTGAGGACCATCAACGAATGAAGATAACTTAGTACTTAACGTCACCACAAGAATCTAACATCTACTCTACTCTACTCTACTCTACTCTACTCTACTCTACTCTACTCCACTCCACTCTACTCCACTCCACTCTACTCTACTCTACTCTACTCCACTCTACTCTACTCTACTCTACTCTACTCTACTCTACTCTACTCTACTCCACTCCACTCCACTCCACTCCACTCCACTCCACTGCACTCTACTCCACTCCACTGCACTCTACTCCACTCCACTCCACTCTACTCTACTCTACTCTACTCTACTCTACTCCACTCCACTCCACTCCACTCCACTCCACTCCACTCCACTGCACTCTACTCCACTCCACTCTACTCTACTCCACTCCACTCTACTCTCTACTCTCTACTCTAGTTGTTAGAACTGCTATGGGTAGACAAACCACTTATCGAGGTATTTTCAAGCCTAAGAATGCCGATTAGTCATCCATTTGGTTTGTTATTTAAATGGTTAAGATCCCTTAACGAAGAATCCATCAATGAGTATAGATAACTTAGTATTTAAAGTTACAACAATAACCTATCACTAGTCCTCTAATCCTCTAGTCCTCTAATCCTCTAGTCCTCTAATCCTCTAGTACTATTACTCTATTAGTCTATACTGTAGTACTATTGCTCTATACTGTAGTACTATTACTCTATACTCTAGTACTATTACTCTATACTGTAGTACTACTAATCTATACTGTAGTACTATTACTCTATACTCTAGTACTATTACTCTATACTGTAGTACTATTACTCTATACTCTAGTACTATTACTCTATACTGTAGTACTATTACTCTATACTCTAGTACTGACTATTTATTAGATCCACCATAGGCAAGGCCCTGGCTATGGAGGTATTATGAAGCTTTCTATGTCCGATTCTAACAATGGATATTAAAAACGCCGTTTCTGGCGACTATTCATCGATGCAAGAAGTACTTTGATGGTCCTTTCGACTATTCTAGAACAATCCTTACTATTATCCCAGAGCAGAGTATTTCGAATGCCACGTTTTCTCTGAAATTTATCAAAGCCGCTTTGGTTCCTTTCTTTGAGGACCCAAAAACGAACAAAGTTTTAGTTAGGCATAAATGTATTAAAGAACATAACAGTTATGTTCTTTAATACATTTATGCCTAAACTCTTATATTCGTTGATCCTCAAAGAGAGGAACCGAGGTGGTTTATATAACTTTGAGAGAAACGTGGAACCGAAAAACTCTCCACCAGAACAATGGTAAGGATTGTTCTGGAATATTCGAAAGGGGCCATCTATGCACGAAGTGCCCTGATGGCCAAACGCCGTATCACCATTGTAACAATCGGACTGAGAGGCTTCATAATACCTTCATAGGCAGGGTCCTGCCTATGGTGGATTTAACAATAACACTATTACTCTAGTACTTTTACTCTAGTACTATTAGATCCAAGATGAGTGGAATACAACCCATATAAGGATTAAGCTGACGTACCCAGTTAATCGGTAAACATGCTACTACGGCCCCTTTCTGGTTCACCATTACTATGTCCATCAACGAATCATCAACGAATCATCAACGAGAGTAACCATGGAGTGACGTCCAGTGATTGACTAATACTATAAGACACTGATCTCATTGTCTCATCCAGATATGTAAACACTTCAGGGGGAGTGTTTACTTCAGGAGGAGGAGAAGAGTTGTCAGTGCTCATTGAAGTATCATCAGTACGAGATCTTTTGGTGGGTCTGGTTGTTGGAGGCATCTTGGTATACCTCAGGCAGTTGATGTAAATTAAAGTTATTAATAATAGAATGGGAAGTCCCCATTATATAATGGAGAGATTCTTCCTTCACCACTGCAACAATTGTTGCTATTAGGTAATTTAAACCTTACGTACTTACAAGAATCTATCAAGTACCCTAATATTCACACTCTATTACTCTATTACTCTTAATCTATTACTCTTAATCTATTACTCTTAATCTATTACTCTTAATCTATTACTCTTAATCTATTACTCTTAATCTATTACTCTTAATCTCTTACTCTTAATCTATTACTCTTAATCTAATACTCTAATACTCTCACAATAGTCACGTGACTAAGAATTGGGGTAATTTAGATGTTTACTGAAACTGCACCTAAGAGTCTTTGGGTCTACGACTTAACCGGTCCAGTTGATGCGAGAGTATATGGTGACGCGCAACTTTGAGAAGGTTTTTGCTAGTCGTAGATGCGCATGCATGTGAGTCTGAGCCATCTGGCTCTAATACCCTAATACTCTAATACTCTATTACTCTTAATCTATTACTCTTAATCTAATACTCTAATACTCTATTACTCTAATACTCTAATACTCTATTACTCTATTACTCTATTACTCTATTACTCTTAATCTATTACTCTATTACTCTATTACTCTATTACTCTATTACTCTATTACTCTTAATCTATTACTCTTAATCTAATACTCTAATACTCTAATACTCTATTACTCTACTACTCTATTACTCTGGTACCCTACCTGTATAGTGAAGGGAGAATAATATTGTTTACATTGTATCAAATTCTATTGGCTCATATTGGAGGAAACTCTATTGTGAGTTATGAGTATTGTGAGTTATGTATTGTGAGTTATGTATTGTGAGTTATGTATTGTGCGTTGGCAGACGACGTCGAAGACGGCGTAAAAGATCGCGTAAAAGTTCGCGTAAAAGTTCGCGTAAAAGATCGCGCGGAGATGGCGTGGAATATTGTGACATTTGGATTGTTTGGATACTCTTATTATTATGGAGCATTGTCATGCTTGGGTGCAGGAATGCTAGTCTTTGACCCAACCAAAAAGAAATTCAACCAAAAAAACTAAACCAAAAAGAAATTCATCCAAAAAAACCTAACCAAAAGACTCAACCAAAAAGAAACTCAACCAAAAAAAATTAAACTAAAGAAACTAAACCAAAATAAAGCCATACGCCATGAGACCTTCCTAAATAGGCAATTACCTCCCCCCCTTTTTTTTCTTTCTTTTATGGTCTCACCCTATATATATAACGTTTATTCATAGGCTACCCTTTTTGACTGGAATGTACGGGTCTCACATATAGAGCGCCTATAAGTACTTAGTGTTAGTATAAGTGTCAATGAATATTTTTTTTTTTATTTTCTTTTGATTACTATCGACCTGCATATACACAAGCTGGTTTGCTGCAAACATGGCACAATTTGCCGCTGGTCTACATATACGTGAGCTATATGCACTCCTGGATCTATTTGCGTTTCGCGCCCCAATGCCCTTCAAAAAGTATAGTGGCAGTGCAAAAGGTTTGGGAATGCACATAATAATTTTAAATACAAAAACCCGTACATTTCAAAATAGTAAACATAGTTAACATAGTAAAACCCGTACACCCCCAGCATAATTCATCGCGGCGGACACATTTTCATCGCACACTAGGAAATAACGCATATGCAGGATGCATCATTAAAAACCTTCCAATTTCAATAATTTCAAATGTCTAGAGTGAGCTGAAGCTTCTTATTTATTATCTCCTCCTCCTTTCCCTTTTCTTTTATTGATTTGGAAAGAGAAAAAAAGTGGGTCCCTGTGTTATATGCAGTATCCTCGCGGAATCTTTCTTAAGGCCCACGAAATCTTCAAAGTCACCACCAGCTCTTTTTACCACCACGGCACATCACTCAGGTCCCGCCGCTGCAGCGTTTTCTGCGAAGACCCCCCGACATCAGCATAACGTGAAACCTTGCTGAAGTACGTCTGAAACGCCTTCTCTGCAGTCCTGAAACAACCCCCACCCCCTCTTTGCTGACCTTCTCACATCCCATCACCGGCCACGTCTCATCAACATACGTGGAGCTGAAACATAGGTGAAACAGCGCTGAAACACCAGGCCACATTTTTTTTTCTTTTGTCATCCTGGACTTACCCGTCAGTATTATACTTCCCATCGGTATAAAACTTCCGTCCGTTCGCTGCACGTGATCCGTCCCAAAACTTCTTCTCACCAAACGTTGATTTCCAACTGCCAGATCAGGTAACACCACGTGATCCAGACGAAACAAACGTAACGTCTGCCTAACAATAACCGATCCAGATCTACTTGGTCCTAAACCAACCAATCAGATCTTTCCTGTTCAATATCAGAGATCTAGATCTTCTTTCCTGTTCAATATCAGATCACCCTTTTCTTCTGTTTCCCCCTTTTTCCTGATCCACCATGCGTTCAGTCCTTAATTTCATCGACAAGCACCAAATAGCAATCACCCGAAATCTAATCGTGTCCCTCTACGTGGTGGATTTTGTCTCCCGCAACACATTCCCCCAGGTGCATGCCATCACGTCCAAATTCTTACACTTGCAGTACCTTCTATCTGGAAACTCCCGGGGCGTGGGGTATGAGCGGGCTACTAACCGCACCTCCACCTCTACCATTGTCAGTAGCATTGCGGGCCCCGGGCTGCCGTCGGAGCTGCCGTTTCCTGAGCCAGTGCAGTATGGGATCGGGGCTGACGACAGCTTTTTCGTGACCTACAACGTGGTGCTTATCACGTTCTGGAGAGCCATCTTGATGACATATCTTTTCGACCCGTTAGCTCTTCGGGTTTTCCAAATCCAGCTGAAAAAAGCCCGGATCCGGTTTGCCGAGCAGTCATGGGCGGCGGTTTACTATGGATTCTCGTTCATTTTCGGCTTCTATCTCTACTACCATTCATCGTACTGGAACAACATCGAACACATCTTCGTGGGGTGGCCTCACAACCGGTTGTCTCCCTTGTTCAAGACCTATTATTTGGTGATGATAGCGTTTTGGTTGCAGCAGGTATTGGTGTTGAACATCGAGGCCGAACGGAAAGATCACTACCAGATGTTCTGCCACCACATCGTCACGTGCCTGCTTGTGATTGGGTCCTACTACTATTACTTCACGCGGATCGGCAATTTGATTGCCTGCATCATGGACTCCGTCGACATTTTGTTGTCCAGTGCCAAGATCCTCAAGTACCTGCGGTTTTCCAACGCGTGCGACGCCATGTTTGGCCTCTTCACTCTTGCCTGGATTGTATTGCGTCATGGCGTATACAACTATCTCTTCTATGTCAGCTGGACGAAATCGTCGCTGTTGATGGCCGATACAATGTGTGAGCCTGGGCTCGACTTCTCGCAGAGCCGCATCTGCTGGACGCCGCGGATCGTTCACGGATTCCTTGCCCTCTTGGGTGGCTTGCAGATCTTATCGTTGATCTGGTTGTATATGATTGGCCGGGTGGTGTTCAAGGTGATTAAGGGCCAGAACGCCGAGGATGTGCGCAGTGACGAGGACGACACCGACCACGAAACCCCGGCGGACACTTCGCTGGACTCCACCGAGTCGCAACTCTCCGAGGAGAAGATCCCCTTGCGCATCCATTAATAGTATGAACTTCTGTACTTTTTCTTATGTATATATGGTGTATCCGCAGTTAACCAGACCACGGATCACGAATTACTCACCAGTATCATTCCGAGAATCAGCACCAGTAGTCAGTAATAAAGGAAATTGAAGTAGTCAGCCATACTTAGTAGTGAGTAGTCAGTAGTCAGTAGTCAGTAGTCAGTAGTCAGTAGTCAGTAGTCAGTAGTCAGTAGTCAGTAGTCAGTAGTTGGTAATACTTAATGATCCTTGGCACTAGTAAGTAGTAGCCAGTAGCCAGTAGCCATTAGTAGTAAACCCAGGAAGGCCAGTAGTAGTTAGTAGTAGTCAGTATTGATTAGCAGTAGTAATGGTCAGTAGTGTACAGTAGAAGGGGTCCTGGTAGTTAGTATTCAGTAGTCAGTATTCCTTAGCTGTAGTAGTAGTCAGTATTGCTTAGCTGTAGTCACTAGTCACTAGTCACTAGTAGTCACTAACAGTAGTAGTTAGGGTAGGTGCTAATGATAGGTATCAGTTACCAAAAATAGTCCAACTCAAGAATCAGTTATAGTGACTGGGGTATAGTAGTCAGTCTCAGTCGCATTCGCATTAGTCTGTAGTAGTCTGTAGTAGTAGTCTGTAATCTGTAATCTGGAGTATGTAGTCTGTAGTAGTAGCCAGTAGCACTACTAGGGTAGTATATCCAAAGACCTGTTGATAGTTATTAATAGCCAGCAGCCAATTGGAATAGCACATATCAAGAAACCAGCAGTAGGAACTGTGTTAAAAGCTGTAGTAGTAGTATTAGTAGTAGCCAGGGTTTTCAACTGTGACACATGGAGACGTGGGTCTTAGGCCTTGCACGGGTAGCCAATATTTGAAAAGAAATGTCCACTAAGTCACACCGTGTAATCAGATGTCTTAGAGAGAAATAGCTGTAGTTGTCGATAGTGAGTAATAGTTCAGTTGATGATGGTTGGTATCACTATTTCTCAAGAAGGTTAGCAATAGTTAGTCGCAGCCCATAGAATTAGCTACTAATGGTAGTAATTGTATTTTTCGAAACATTTTAGTAGCGCTCACCGTAGTTTGTCTCAAAATATCTAATAGTCAGTAGTCAGTAGTTAGTCAGTCAGTAGTCAGTCAGTCAGTAGTCAGTCAGTCAGTAGTCAGTCAGTAGTCAATATTCAGTAGTAGCAACAGCAGAATTTAGGAGCTATCATAGTGGTTGGTAGTTGGTAGTTGGTAGTGGTATATTCCAAAATATCTTAGTAATGGTCGGAAGTAGTATGTGTCAGGTCATCTTTTGCATAGCAATAGTGTAATAATAGTAACTGCAGTTTGTAGTAGTTACCGTCAGTAGGTTATCTTGAATTACCTCCTCACGAGTACCAGTCATTAGTGGTAGTCTGTAATTTTTGGTATGGCTATGGGTAGTAACAGCAAACTGTGGTGTATCTCCGAGTATCTCAGTGTATCTAAGTCGTAACAGTATGCAGCAGTAGCAAATGTCAAGATATCTTGTACTTGGGAAGAAGTAGTTGGTTGTAGCAGTCGTATATTCCAGGAAGGTCGGTATTAGTATCAGTCATAGTAGTAGCAGTAGGTTTAGCAGGGAAAGTGCCAGCAAAAGTATTATTCATCGGCATTAGTGGCTAATAGCAGCACATCTGAGAATATTGCTAATGGTTTGAGGCGCTAGAAGTATCATTTTGAATAGTAGTATAGAAGTAATGTATTCCAGGATATGTTAATAGCAATAGTACTAAGTTTTTAGTAATAGTGAATCCCACATGGTTAGTATTAGTTTGTAGCAGCACTAGAATTGAGGGAACGTTTATCCCTGAATACCTTGGAAATAGTAGCATCGGTTGTATTTGTAGTTAGTAGTATTTGCTGTCAAGCGTATTTGCTGTCAATAGTATTATTTCTCAGAATATGTTATTAACTGTAGTAGTAAGTGTCAGTAACAATAGAAGTAAGCAGGAGTAATGACAGTAGGCGTAGTATTTATCATCATTGGTAGTTTTTAGTATTACCAGTATTAGTCAGTATGGTGGTGCTATACTAGAGATAAATTTCAAATACCTTAGTAGCATTGCAGTTAAAGTTCATGGTAGCAGTCGTTAATACTAGTATACCTCACAAAACTTCGCAGTCGTGTCAATAGTAGCAGCAAGTCACAAGTAGTAACAGTCAGTAGTACCTACTGTAGTAAAAGTCAGTAATAGTCAGTAGCACTAGCACTAGTAGTCAGTAGTTACCGTAAAATTCGCCGTAATGGTTGCTCAGGATTCCCCTAAATGGACATGTGTGTGTTGAGATGTAACAGGGCAAAAAAAATTGGAGTCCCACTTTGAGGGGAAAATGGCCCCCTTTATATATTGCGACTCAGGGGATGAAACACGGCTGGTGCACTTGGTGCATGGTGCATGGTGCATGAGCCTGCGCGTAGGTGGCTGCGAAAACGCACCTCCTCCCACACCCGTACTATATAAGGAGGGGATCCCCCCACCATTTCCAGTGCGAATATTTTGTGAGTGTTGACTTTTTGAACTGGGGTTTTACTGGGTGTTTTTACTGGGTGTTTTTAGGCGGGCTTATTTCTGTGCCGTTTGGTACAGTACGATAGAGGCAAATGCCTAGACGTTATTTGGGTCGGCCTAGCTTTGGTTAGTTCAGGGCCTTTACATCCATGAAATCGTCAGAATCGCCACGCATCTTATCCACAGACTTTCAATTAAAGAACACATAGATCTTCTTTGAGAAGAGCTTAGCATCCAAAATGCAGAAAAGAATCATAGATATAGAGGATCAAATACAGGAAAGAATACAAGGTTTGAGAAAATGAAGGAATGAAAGGGAGGAATGAATCAAGACTAAAAACAAAGAATGGAAGAGATAAATGGATAGATAAATTGTCAAATGAAGACCCAGAATGGAAGATCAAGAAATGAAGACCCAGAAACGAAGACCCAGAGTTGAAGACCCAGAAATGAAGATGCAGAAATGAAGATGCAGAAATGCCAAGGAGAGGAGATATGAAAGGGAGAAATAAAGTAAGAGAAACATGAAGAGAAACATGAAGATTACGAAATGAAGAATACGGAATAAGGTTTGAGAAATAAAAAGAAAAAGAATTTGATGAAATTTATAAAAGGATCAAGTGAGAGAGGAGCTCCTTTTGTAAACATTGCCTATCCCTCATTCTCTTTATTTGCAGCTATCAGCCTATAGAAGGTGGCAAGCTGTCAAATATAAGCAGGGCAGTATAGCTTTGCATTGCTTTCTGTCTATTTCTTTATTTCTATACTTATATTATATTGCTCTTCTGCTTCTCGCAATCGGTTTCTGTTCTATTAGTGCAGTCAGCCAGTGGAGTTCTCAGTTGCCTGTCTATAACACTGTGGAATAGAGACACACGACCATGACGAGGAAACCCCAGATGACCAATGCTAAAGATGCCGATTTCAAAAAGTTATTTCCCGCTTCTCCGGCGAGCTTATATCCGAAAAGACCGGGGAGAATAAAGGATATGGCTGTCGAACCCGTGGCTCCCACTATGGCCAAAACGAGCGCAAATGATTGAATGGTAGCTGCGGCTGTGTACCCCACCACAAGGAGAACAGCAGTGATGATATAGAAGGTTTTCTGGGGGAAAGGAACGACGAGGCTAAATTCGGACCCCGAAAGTTGGGGGGTGGCCGACTCCAAAAGCTCTGGATTTGACCTGTTTTCGGCCAAAAGAGGAGCGGATTCACGTGACTCCGAGTTGAATCCAGCTCTTTTTCCGTACACCCAATAAAAGATATTGTTGACGGAGATTCTGGCGGGGTGGATCATGAGTGGGAACGAAAAAACCACCATAAAAACAATGGCCAAGCGTCCAACGGTGGCCCTCCACAGACTGGGGTACTGCACAATCACATTTCCCTGCACAAGGTCGCCAAAGGTCAAGTAACCGGCCAAACCAACAATGCAAAAGAGGAGTCCCGCACATAGGATCGCCAAGTACACCAAGGTCGTCAACAGTTTCAATGACTTATTCTGGGCCTCATTGATAATAGAGAACATGTTCTGGTGACCAGTGAATGCAAACACAATGATGGAGAAAGTGGAACACACCTGAGTCCACAGACCCGGAGTCCAGGACACGTGACCTCTATATTCGTGTGGCACCGAGTCGGATACGTATTCTCCCACCACCAACACCACCAAGTAAGCTATAGCCACCAAGCCCAAGATGGAGGTATACTTCAAGGAATCAAGGTTGCGGAGAAAAGATAATGGCACGCAAAGCAAGGCCGAAGCCAAGATCCAAAAGGTGCGCACGTGACCTTCAAAGCCAACCACATTAGGAAACACCGTGGGCATCAAGTCGCCAATCAACACAAGGTACGAAATGGCACATCCATAGCATTGCACTGCAATGGCCACGTCAAAAGCCACGGAAAGTCCCGGGTACGTCCGGGAGCAGAGGTTAAAGAAAGTGGCATGGTTAGTGGGCACAAATCTGCTGGAGTAAGCCTGAAGAAAGAGGCCGAAACCAGCAGTAACGGCAGCAAGCATAATAATTACCACGCCCAAGAAGATTCCATCGGTCAGAAACGCCAACGGCATGGACAAGAGTCCTGCACCGATAATGGTCTTGACAAGCGATATAAACGAGGAAGTCAGCGATGCGCCATTCATATTGAGATTTGGTATCGATGAAGGACTGAGTTTTCTAATGGTCAGTACTGGGTGTCTGA
The DNA here is from genome assembly GCA_002370645.1 of Metschnikowia sp. 00-154.1. Taxonomy (NCBI): domain Eukaryota; kingdom Fungi; phylum Ascomycota; class Pichiomycetes; order Serinales; family Metschnikowiaceae; genus Metschnikowia; species Metschnikowia sp. 00-154.1. Next base: position 11,134 of record NKZI01001605.1, on the reverse strand, counting down.
ATGAGTACTTCTGTTTCAATAGCAAGTACTCGAACTGGCTTCAATAAGGACTGACTGTTTGAATGAGTCTGAATTTACAGTTGTCAATATCAATTATCTGACTGGTTCTATGAAATCTGGATTTGATTTCAAAGACTGAGCACTGTACTTATTGTCAATGAGTAACTGATCAAGGAAGGTACTCGAACTGAATCAATAGAAAGTACCTGGTTTCAAAAGTACCAATTGAACAGATGTGAAGAATAGTACTTGAGCTGAGGTCAATAGAAAGTACTTGGTATTTCAATGACTAAGTACTCAATCGTTAATAGTAAGTACACACAATCCAATGAGTCGCTGATATGAGAAGTAAGTATTGGGTTGATCAATGAATAGCAGTATCAATTAGTAACTGATGTAGTGACTAATTTACTAACTGATGTAGTAACTGATGTAGTGACTGATGTAGTGACTGATGTAGTGACTGATGTAATGTATAGACACTGGACGAATTCCAATAGTAAGTATTTGAATAAGTAGATAATTTCAAGACCTCAAATGATGGCCAAAGAAGCAGGTCTCAATAATCTGATTAACGAGTGATAACCGATTATAAAAAGGCGAAAATCTGAATCAACTAAAATCAACGTTCAATCGAATAATAGTTGGACTAGTAACTTATTAGTAGCAGATCTTGGAATCTATTTGTAAGCCAAGAGGGGTCAATGAGACAAAGGGTCAATAGTAAGTATTAGACTATTCAAGAGTAAAAACTAGACTCAATGAGTAGTTTTGTCAATGACTAGTAAGTGACTTTTAGGGTGACTTTGGGAAGTGACTTTAGCTGACGTTATGAGGGAGTCAATCAAGGAGATAAGAATGAGTAGCTGAGTATAGTGAATCTGAGAATGCGTAGCTGAGTATGGTAGATGTGTCTGAATCTGGGGCTGACCAATGAATAGGGTGGATTTATATGGACAGAATGGTACAAGACACTCGCGGTCAATTGTGGAGTGGCTTAAAGTATGCCCATGACATGATCGCACGAGAGTTATGTGCACCCGTACACCGAGCCACACCCATTTGAAAATCCACTTCAAAATCTCCAAATCCACTTCAAAATCCACTTCAAAATCTCCAAATCCTCTCCAAATCCACTTCAAAATCCCCAAATCCTCTCCAAAATCCCCAAATCCTCTCCAGTTTCCTTTCAACCTATCATTTAGTATATATTAATATACAGGAATAAATAAATTGTACTTTAAAAGACTAAAGCCAAAGCCAAAAATGTATCAAAACTCTTTACTCTATTATTGTTAGATCCACCATATGTATGTTGAAAGTGAGCAATGAATAATCCTTTCAGAAAAGGAAGACGCGCACTCAGGAAAATCCTAGTGTGGTGTAATTACTTCTTAGTGCAATAATTACCTTTTCTATATAATAGGAAGATTTAGGTCTCATGTAATTGTTGTGTGAAAAGTTTTAACAGAGTTCCAGAAATCTATATAAATTTCTCCCTCAAAGGATCATTCCAATGCTGTCAATTCCAATGCTGATATTTCCCGCCTTGAGGAATTACCCGATATAAGCAAAACGTCGCAATTGCCCAGCGCCCCTAAAGGTGAGCCCAAAGCCAATCAAGGTGAGCTCAAAGCCAGTAAGGAAGGTAATAGTTCCAAAGAGGCTAATGCCGACATAGGCTAACATTGTTGGTTAATGTTTCATGATGATAGTTTCAAGGCCAATGGTGTTATCGGCTGATGTTAAGTCTAATGTTATTGGTTAATTTTAGTGGCTGATCTTGTTATTAGCCAATGTTAAGGATAATGGAGTTTTTGGTTAATGTTATTGGCTAGACTTGTCATTGCTTAATGTTAAGGAAAATAGTTTCAAGGCTAATGGCGTTATCGCAACTGTTAAGGCTAATGACATCCACTATCGTTATTGGCTAATTTAAAGGCTAATATTAAGGAGTTATGGTGGCGGTGTTGATGTTGTAAATATTGGTGGGGGTGAGGGCGGAGGCTGCATAATTTGAAACAAATGTGTTTCAGTAACTGAGGGGTGGTGGGTTCATACAGGGCTAGTCCCAGGGTCTATAAATAAAGGATTCCCACATCGTCTTTTTTCCTTCATTTGTTACTCCTTTTTTTCTCCACCCTTTTTCTTACCCTTCTTCTATCTCTCACTAAGATGGAACTCTGGTCCATAAATCCTAGTGTTAGTTAACTAATCAGAATATCGTCTAGGAGGAACAAATCAAGATGTCCTCTGCTCCCAGACCCACCAGAAATAGCTCTAGTGTAACTCCACAAGTATTTATGTATCTTGATGAGACTATGAACTTTATCACTAGTGATCAATACTGTCAATTGAGGTTTACTCCTTGGTTATTGAGAGGACCTCCTGATGTACCTAACATAAGTGTTCAATTGGTGTTAAGTAATCTACATTATTAGTGTTAGATTCTGGTTTACGTCCAGTACTCTGTTCTCGTGTGTTTTGTATGTTTATTCGTCGATGATTCCTCAAGGAGGTGTTGAGCTTTACTGTACACTCTGTCGAAGCGTGGAACAGTTATGTCATTGCTCATTAATAACTCTAAGAGTTTTGGTACAGTTGTAGTCATTGCTGAGGCTTTGAACGTGTTAGATGTGTTATAGTTTTGTAGTAGAAGGTCCGTAGTATTGTGAATATTCGGGATACACCTCTACCAAGAGCGGGATCACCTCTATATACAGTCTTTTTCAAAACTATTCAAATCAGCGCGACAAAACTATTCAAACCAGTGTGACAAAATGGTTCAAACCAGTGTGACAAAATCATTCAAACCAATGTGACAAAATCATTCAAACCACTGTGACAAAATTATTCAAACCACTGTGACAAAATGTTTCGTACCCCTTCGCACATCCTTTCAAACCAAATGGCATAATGTTTCACACCCACATTGATTAGAATTCAAAAAAAATCTAAAATCTGAAATCTGAAATCTGAAATCTGAAATCTTAAATCTTAGGTCTGGACGATTGCCTCATGTACTACATTTGAGAGTCTTGCAGTACCAATCAAGGGTCAAAACGGACGGAACTGAACTGAACTGAACTGGGTTCCTTGTTATCCTGTATATAACAACTTGTTAGGGGTGTACGAAACTTTTTGAATTACAGTGTTTTTCAAAACTATTCAAACCAGTGCGACAAAGCGGTTCAAACTAGCGCGACAAAATGTTTTGAACCAAGAAGCCAAAATGGTTCATACCAGCGAGGCAAAACGATTCAAACCAATAATTCAAAATGTTTCGCACCCCTTCACACAGTCTTTTAAACCAATGGACAAGTTGAAGTGTATAGGATAAAAAAATAAGGAAATCAGTTCATGTTCAGTCCGTTCCGTTTTGACCCTTAATTGATACTGCAAAACTCCTAAATGTAGTACTGCAAAACTCCTAAATATAGTACGTATAAGGCAACCCTCCAGATTTAAGATTTCAGAATACTTAGTTTCTTCAATGAATGAAAGTTGGTATGAAAAACATTACTCTATTTTGGTTTAAAAGACTGTGAAAAAGGGATACGAAACTTTTTGAATCATTGGTTTGTTTAATTTTGTTAGTGTGGTTTGAACCATTTTGTCGCACTGCTTTGAATAGTTTTGAAATACACTGTACCAGCGAGGCAAAATGATTCAAACTAATACAGTGTTTTTCAAAACTATTCAAACCAGCGCGACAAAATGTTTCGAACCAAGAAGTCAGAATGGTTCAAACCAGCGTGGCAAAACGATTCAAACCAGCGTGGCAAAATTACACAACCAATTACATCAAAAAGTTTCGTATACCCCTAACCAGTTGTTATATACAGGATATCAAGGAACCCAGTCCAGTTCAGTTCCCTTTTGACCCTTAATTGGCACTGCAAGACCGCCAAATGTAATACATATTAGGCAATCGTCCAGATTTAAGATTGAAGATTGAAGAATATTGAAGTCTAATGAAAGTTGGTGTGAAACATTATGCCATTTGGTTGGAAAGACTATGCGAAGGGGTACTCATGTATCAGAAGTCAGATGTCCATTATCATAGTATCATTGATGTTTTAGATGACCATGTCTCTCTCTCCTGTTACTATATCCCTTTCCTGTATCCTGTATTTCCCGCATTTTAATATCTGTTACAGTGTTTTTCAAAATTATTCAAACCAGTGCGACAAAATGTCAGTGCAACCGATGGTTATGTCTCAAATGGTGAGCCCGACAGAACCTACATCGTAGGCGATTCGGACCAAACTAAGGGACCATTTGACCATTTACATCCATATTTAGCTCAGATTTCCTCCAGTAAAGAATTATTTAATTCTGAGGACAGATCGTGTGTTCACGCGGAGTTTGACTTATCCCCTTCAAATTTGAAGTATTCTACAGGAGACCATTTGGCAATCTGGCCCTCAAACTCGAATGAAAATTTCGACCAATTTGTCAAATGTTTCGGTTTGGAGAGCAAAGTCGACAAAGTTTTTTCTTTGAAGGCATTAGATTCGACTGCACAACTTCCATTCTACAGCCCTATCACGTATGGCGCAGTGATTAGACACCATCTCGAAATCTCGGGTCCAATCCTGAGACAGGCTCTCAACTCAATTGCACCCTTTGCTCCAAATGAATTATTGGTTTGTTTAATTTTGCTAGTGTGGTTCGAAACATTTTGTCGCGCTAGTTTGAACCATTTTGAAAAACACTAATTCAAAATGTTTCGCACCCCTTCACAGTCTTTTAAACCAATGGACAAGTTGAGGTATACAGGATAAAAAAATAAGGAAATCAGTTCATGTTCCGTCCGTTCCGTTTTGACCTTTGATTGGTACACCAAGTCTTAAATGTGATACTGCAAGATTCTTAAATGTAGTACTGCAAACTCCTAAATGTAGTACTGCAAAACTCCTAAATGTGATACTGCAAACTCCTAAATGTGATACTGCAAACTCCTAAATATAGTACTGCAAACTCCTAAATGTAGTACTGCAAAACTCCTAAATGTGATACTGCAAATTCCTAAATATAGTACTGCAAACTCCTAAATGTGATACTGCAAACTCCTAAATATAGTACTGCAAACTCCTAAATATAGTACTGCAAACTCCTAAATATAGTACATTTGAGGCAATCGTCCAGATTTAAGATTTCAGATTTCAGAATATTGAATTCTAATGAAAGTTGATTTGAAAGACTGTGAAAAAGGGATACGAAACTTTTTGAATCATTGGTTTGTTTCATTTTGTTAGTGTGGTTTGAACCATGTTGTCGCACTGCTTTGAACCATTTTGTCGCACTGCTTTGAATAGTTTTGTCACACTGCTTTGAATAGTTTTGTCGCACTGCTTTGAATAGTTTTGTCACACTGCTTTGAATAGTTTTGAATGTTGATAGTGAGCAATGAATGATCATTTCAGAAAAGGAAGGCGCACACTCATGAAAATCCTAGAGTGTGCGATACTTACTTCTTGATGCTATACTTACCTTTTCTATATAATAGGAAGGTCTAGCTCTCATATCATTCTTGTGTGGAAAGTTTAGCAGAGTCCTGGAAATCTATATAAGATAGGACTCTGGTCCATACCCTAGTGTTAGTTAACTAATCAGAATATTGTCTGAGAGGAACATACAAAGATGTCCTCTACTTCCAGACCCACCAGAAACAGCTCCCGTGTAACTCCTCAAGTATTCACCTATCTTGATGAGACTATGAACTTTATCAATGGTGCTCAGTATAGTATGCTGGACTGTACTCCATGGTTATTGAAAGGTCCTCCTGATGTACCTACCATAAATTTTCAGTTAGTGTTAAGTAATCTACATTGAAAAACACTGTATATACCCTTTCCTTACATTCCATTTAAGAACACCGGACTTGTATACAGTGCTTTTCAAAATTATTCAAACCAGTGCGACAAAATGGTTCAAACTAGCGCGACAAAATGTTTCGAACCACACTAGAAAAATGGTTCAAACCAATAATTCAAAAAGTTTCCTACATCCCTAACCAGTTGTTATATACAGGATACCAAGGAACCAAGTCCAGTTCCGTCCGTTGACTCTTGATTGGTACTGCAAGACTCCCAAATGTAATACATGAGGCAATCGTCCAGACCTAAGATTTAAGATTTCAGAATATTGAATTCTAATGAATGTGGGTGTGAAACATTATGCTATTTGGTTTGAAAGGATGTGCGAAGGGGTGAAACATTGTCACACTGGTTTGAATAATTGTCACAGTGGTTTGAACCATTTTGTCACACTGCTTTGAATAATTGTCACACTGGTTTGAATAATTGTCACAGTGGTTTGAACCATTTTGTCACACTGCTTTGAATAATTGTCACAGTGGTTTGAACCATTTTGTCACACTGGTTTGAATGATTTTGTCACACTGCTTTGAATGATTTTGTCACACCGGTTTGAATAATTGTCACACTGCTTTGAACCATTTTGTCACACTGCTTTGAACCATTTTGTCACACTGGTTTCAATAGTCTTGAAAAATACTGTAATCTACAATGTAGGGCCCTGCATATAGATGTATTCTGAAACCCTACTTTGTCCCATCATAATAATGGCCATTGCAAACGCGGTCAATATTATAGAACAATCCTTAACATTGGTTTACAGGAGACTTTTTCGAATGTCACATTTTTTTCTTTAAAGTTATATACGCCGCTCCGGTTCCTCTTCTTAAGGTTCCATAAACGAACATAGTTTTAGTAAGGCATAAGTGTATTAAAGAACATAACAGTGAAGTTTAAAGTGAACAATAAATAATTATTTCGGAAAAGGAAGGTGTACGCTCATATAAATCTTGGAATGTGCTATACTTATTTCTTAAGGTTAAACTTACTTTTTAAGGCTAAACTTACTTTTTAAGGCTAAACTTACTTTTTAAGGCTATACTAATTTCTTAAGGCTACACTTACTTTTTAAGGCTACACTTACTTTTTAAGGCTACACTTACTTTTTAAGGCTACACTTACTTTTTAAGGCTACACTTACTT
>NKZI01001603.1:0-40625 GCA_002370645.1 Metschnikowia sp. 00-154.1 | reverse complement strand
ATTAGGAGTTCTTCCCCAGGAAGTGAAGACAGCGTGAGCTAGACATAAGTCACATTCAATAAAAGTAAGTCTGAAAGTTAACAAGGAGCCCAGTCCAGTTCAGTTCAGTTCCGTCCGTTTTGACCTTTGATTGGTACTGCAAGACTCTCAAATGTAGTACATATGAGGCAATCGTCCAGATTTGGGATTTCAGAGTATTGAATTCTAATCAAAGTTGGTGTGAAACATTATGCCATTTGGTTTGAAAGGATGTGCGAAGGGGCACGAAACATTTTGTCACACTGGTTTGAATAATTTTGTCACACTGGTTTGAATAGTTTTGTCGCGCTGGTTTGAATAGTTTTGAAAAACACTGTAACACAACAGCAAAGTTTTTTTTTTCAGAAGCATAACCCTAACATTTCGTGGTCTAGATTCTTCTGAATCAGATACTTCTTTGAAATATTTTTATTGGCTCTGAAACATTTCTTGGCTGCTGTTGGACAGGAGTCTGGGAAATTTGAGTCTCACTCTGGGGCTGTAAATTGGTGTTGCGCGAAGTATACCATGTATACGTTGCAGCAGCAACAGTTGCATAGATAACGAGGATCCCTTGGGTTATGAATTGTCTTCGGGAAAAGAAATGGATTGTATCTGAATCTGAAGCTATTGCAATGTTCCTGGGATTTTCTTGACCTTTTATTCTTTGATCTCTTGATCTGATCTTCGGATCTTGTGTGTTGTACCAAGATAAAACTGATTTCAGGATCATCAAAGACACGAATGGAGCAGTGTGGAATCCAAAAATGACTATACTAGTGAATGTCTGGCCCAAATATTGTCTGGCCCAAATTCCCAGGTTAAACCAGGGATGTGCATGAAACCATAAAATGCATGCTTTTCTCATAGAAAGGCAGCCAGAATAGATTGGTCTAGAAGATTGGGGGTCTCAGCCAAAGTTGGTATTAATCACCTATTATATTCCGGGTCAACCAAAAGCATCATTTCCAACTTTACATGAAGCCGTACTGATACAATTTACATACTATAAATTCGTGAGTCTTGATCCGGTTTGTCTGATTAGTCATTCTGTCCGATTTATCCGATTTATCATTTTGTCTGATTAATCATTCTGTCCATTCCGTCAATTTTGTCATTTGTCCGTCGTCTGTTTGACACGTGGCTCTAACTAGCGGTATTGGAGTTTCATCATCAGGCGAATCGAGAGATATATAAATTGAGCGCACCTGGTGGCGTCACACGTCATGTGTGCCAACGCCACTTGGTTGTGGATATTGAACTTGCGGGACATCTGTACCTCACGATCACGTGTATTTTAGCACGTGAGCAAAGTTCAGGCTCACATGTCCTATAGGCACGTGAATAAAGGAGCATACAAGTGTAAGAATTAACACTTGATGCATGAGCAGATGAACATATTTTTAACATTAGGGAGGAAATGTCACTAGGAGGATTAATCAAGCCAACCTGCATATGGGCTAATATGCAGACCAGTATCGCTTGGTCTATAAGAAGAGGTGACCAGCCTTATTGAGACAGTGCGGATAGTAAATCTGTCACGATGCTCCCAGACTGAGTTTATAGGAATCTAGCAAAGGTATCGCCGCTTCCACAATTGCAGGCGTGAAGCATTAAGTGCAATAGTGAGTATTACGTGAGTAGCGCAGGTTTCGCAGTCCTCTCCACCTAGAGCTATACAGTCACTGTGTATGGCGTTATACTGGGTATTCTTAATTAGGGCTAAAAAAGGGATATAATTTTTTATGGCTGTATATAGGATATTGAAAATATTCTTCTTAGAGTACATTATACTACTACTCTATAGTATATTATTTTAACAATACTAAACTACTACTCTATACTATATACAGGTACCATTTCCAGAGACAGTGGTTTATCTTTTCGAGCCTCCAAAAGTCACAATTAAAATGTCAGTAGACTTTGGATTCTCAAAAATAACAGTATTGGAATGGATGGCAATCTCAGCCAGAGAAGGAATATTTAAGGTCTAATCAAAAGACTCACAAAGAACATTAGAAATATACATAGAAATATACATAGAAATATGCATTGGACATATAAATTAGGTAAATATACATTAGACATATACATTGGAAGAAAACACCTTTTCAGTGGGGGAGGTAAGTGTGGTGTGTAGTGTGGGTACCGATTATTGTTAGATACGATATGAGTCTTCCAAAAAGACATGCTGTTTTTGAGCCTGATTACCTATTATTCGGCACACAGTCACCCTTTGTTGGTAAGTATCCTCTTTGGGGAATATGACCTTTGGATGTAGCCACCAGGTGAGTATGAGGAGCCAAGCAGGATCAACGGTGAGTTGACTACGATGGCCTCGCTTTCAACTATTTAAGTAGCCCTTTTCCTCCCTTTGGGGAATCATCAACGAATATAGTAACCATTAGGTATCTAACGTGCCAACAAGAATCTAACAGATAGTACGCTTCTCATTTATAATAGATCCACAGATGAGCCACCACTATATCTACAGCTGTCTATAAAGGGAGCTAATTAGGCTGTATTTTACATTTAGCTAAAGGTAAAAAGTGTATAATTCGGGTGATCATTAATCAGTGGCTTATGCTTCAATAAAGAGGACGTGTATTACTCATCGCATGTAGTGAATATTATCACTTACCTGTATGTGCTGAAATGACCAGACCAAAACCAAGAATCAATTCTACTAACCAAGTTGTGAATACACTTTTATACACAATTATGAACATCTATAGACATTTATAGACAATTCTCGATAATTCTAGACAATTCTAGACAATTCTAGACAATTATGGACAATTATGGACAATTATGGACAATTCTAAACAATTATAGACATTTCCAGACAATTATAGACAATTCCACACAATTATGGATGGGTTAATGGACTTTAATACATAATTTTAGACCCATTATGGGTAATAAACTACCTATGTGGATGTTGAAACCCTGTACTGATTGATCAGAGGTTGAGCGGCCCTTTTGGTCCTCATTACGACCTCTATTCTTCTGTGCTAGAGTAGTCTATAAAGGTGGGATGGTTCTTCTAGGAGGAATCAGCGGTGAATGAACATAGTAAACAGAGTAACTGACGTGTCAGATTCTTGTCAGCACTTTTAATACTTAATGGTTACTATAGTCATTTTTGATTCCTCCTTTGAGGAATCTGAGGGTCTCATATAACTTTAAAGACAAAATCACTTCGAAAAACCCTTCACCAGGACAAAGGTGGTCATTATTCTAGCACATCATATTTATCCTGGTACCTAGTACGATGATGGCCATGAGACGGCGTTTGCAATGGCCATTGTTAGGATCGGACGGCATAGGTTTCATAATATCTCTAAGGCCAGAACCCTGTCTATAGTGGATCTAATATAGATATCTTGTATATACGCGTACTAGACAGTAGTTAATTAGAGACAATAGAGAGTAGAGAGTAGAGAGTAGAGAGTAGATTGAATCTGTACAATATACTAGGTCATACAATATATACTTGAACATACTCAATCCGGTAAACAGGATGGAGTGGACAGAACCGAAACAATTAGTGGGGAATGAAGAATTCTATTTACCGGTACTTGGGTACAGGAACACTTTATACAGATGTTCCGAAGTACATACAGATAATACGACATTCCGGATAATTCAAACAATACCACATAAGCTTTGGTGCATAGACAATACCAGACGTCAAACATAACAAGCTGACACACAAAATGTATAGTAGGACTGCACACAGGTCTAATCTGTACCGGGCAATCCAATTGTTCACTCTCAAATAGGCCTTTACTTATCCATTTTAGATCAGCTAATACCCAATGCATCTAATTATTAAGGTCTACAATGAGCATTCACTGAGTTATTAGACGTATAGGTGTAGTCTTACAGAATACTACACAGGAAAGACTACAGATAACCACATCACCATCCACCATCCATCCACACATACGTCCATACATCCATCCATACGTCCATACTATAATGTATAGTACCTATATTATAGTATATATATTATATTATATATGTCTTAGATACAGGAAAGTGCAATAGACGATAGATAGACGATCATACTATAAGCTAGACGATAGACGGTAGATGGGACCGAGGAAGTGGAGCGAAGCGCGCAGCAGTCGGGCCGAAGGTTTTCGGAGATAGGAAGAGCAGGCCGCGCCGCGCATGTACACGGCCCAAAGCGAGGCCAGGACCAACCGAAACGGCGCCCCAAACGGCCCAGAAAAGAGGCTAATTTGGATGTTAAGTTTTAAATCTTAAGGTTGACCTATTGAAGCCCTTNCCAGAAAAGAGGCTAATTTGGATGTTAAGTTTTAAATCTTAAGGTTGACCTATTGAAGCCCTTGCAGGACTATTTTTAGAATTCCAGAAATGAAAAAAAAAAAAAAACAACCTTATCTATCACTTCGCCACACTGTATCTATGCACGTCGAGACCCAGTACCGTATCCAACCGTGTCCAACGGTACTTAACGGTACCCACCTAGCATAACCTCCACCATACATGTCAACCATACATGTCAACCACCACGCACACATCCATTATTACCATACTAATTAATTACCCAAGCACACATTATCATACACATTACCATACACATTAGTACCGATTACTTACCAATTACTTACACACTACGTACTCATACCCACACATAATCTACATACCTATTAATAATTGTGATCCTCTGGTATTTATCAGCCTACAGTCTTACACTTGACTCAGCCGTTTAAGACTAGAATCAGATGAAGAGTCAGACTCATAACCATAACCATAACCATACATGCTCACAGGTAACTACTATATAGTAGTTGCTCATACATTAGCCACGCCGCACACGTTATTACTTCAGTTTCCCAAAGAAGCACCCATATATCTACATTCAGAAAAAAGTTTCTCAATTCCATCCTAAAACCAACGTAACCCACATAATCACTTTAAACTCCTGCACACACACCACCCATCAACCCACCAAAAACATCCCAGAACATCCCAAAACATCCCAAAAAAATACTCACCAAAAACACCACCAACTTGAAACACCAACAATCCAAACTTCCAACTATTCTACCTTGACGTCACTCCACCCCTTTTACACCCAACACCCATTCAGTAACCTGCACTTTCTCTAAATTCAAATCTAAATCCAAAACTAATTTTAAACTAATTCTAAACTGATTTTAATTTAATGTAACTACATAATATGCTCACATTACTTGCTATTAATATGTTGAAGGTTAACCACATTTAGGTTCTGGTGGATGGGTATCGGCCTCGGTGACGGAAGCTTATGTCCGCTCACGCGCACTGTGTGCACCACTATCTCCTCCAAGCGATGGCCGCGGTGGGAAGCTCCATTAAAAGCTTATTAAGGTTAAATAGTACCGCAACTAGACTTACTCTTCCCACCACTTTCGGAGGCCTGGGTCTTTGGAGGTGTAAAAAAAATGTAGTGTAGAAAAAATTGATACATGTAAAAATATTCCCTTCTTTTAAGCGTCCGTACAAATTAATGTAGGTGTAAAAAATTGGATATTCTCCGGGCATCGGCTCAAGGCCCAACTATTAACTGCGGCTCGAGCCTGGGTATTTATTTGGCCCGGCACCTAAGCTGCGCTGGGCTCTATAAGAGTCTTCACGCTCGGCCTACTTTTCCGCTGCACTCATTTTCTCCCACCTCCCTATTCCCCTCCATTCCCCTTCATTCCCACCTTCTACCTCCATTCCCACCTATTCCCTTCCACTTTACCTTCTATTCCCTCCCCATAACTTTTAGTCCATTTGTCTATTGCTTTCCCTGTTATTGTTCTGTTGGCTTGTCTATTATTAGTGTCGGTTCATTATCATCATGGGAATCTTCGGTACCTCACTGAAAGAAGAGGACGCCTTAAGGGCTGCCGCTGCCCCTTTGAATATCCTGAGACTGGACTCCAAATATTCATCCGACCTCTCGGCGCTGTCTGCGTATGAAACTGCCTCTGAGGCCGACCCAGCTGAATCCGTGCATGGTCTGGTGCAGGACCAGGCGATGGATGCTGATGATGTCAGCACCATTAGAGGCGTTGCGCCTGACATTGGCCATGGAAACGACCACCTGGCCCATGTCGACGTTTTGGAGGAGAAAATGTCTCAATCCAGTGGTGCTGAAAATGCCAACGATGCTGATGTCAACCTTGATCTTGGCGCCAATGCCGACGAAGGCTTTACTTTGCCTGTTCATGTGGCTGATTTGGACTTTGATGGGCCCGATGACCCTGACAACCCTTTCAATTGGCCCAAATGGAAAAAATGGTTCATCACCTTCACCACCTCCAACGCATGCTTGTGTATTTCCTTGGGCTCGTCGTTGTATGTGGAAGGTGTGCCCGAGCTCGTGGTCACTTTCGGCTGCTCTCAGACACTTGCCTTGGCTGGCCTCACGTTTTACTTGGTAGGCTTGGCCATTGGCCCGGTCATCGCTGCCCCTACTTCCGAGGTCATTGGCCGTCGTTGGATCTATATCACCACTTTTCCTGCATCCATGCTCTTCACCATGGGTGTGGGTTTGTCACATAACATGCGGAGTATTCTAGTCTTGAGATTCTTGAGTGGCTTGGCTGCTTCTCCTCCTATGTCCATTGCCAGTGGAACCATTTCTGATATCTGGGCCAACGACCCTCGCGATATGTACACTGCCATGGGACTTTTCTGCTTAGCTCCTTTCTTGGGTCCTGTGATTGGCCCGATTGTGGGTGGCTTTGTTGCTGAGAACAGGACGTGGAGATGGACCATGTGGGTGTCTTTGATGTTTTCTGGTGCTGTGTTGCCATGTCTTTTGTTGTGCCCAGAAACATATAAGCCTGCCATATTGAAGGCCCGTGCCAAGAAGAGAGGACTCCAAATCACCCAGGAGAAATTCTCGCTTAAGGAGGCTATCATTATGTACTTGTACCGTCCCGTTGAGATGTTGTTTGTTGAGCCACTTGTGGGCTTGACGTCCATTTACATTGCGTTTGTCTTTGCCGTTCTTTTTGGCTTCTTCGAGGCCTACCCTATTATCTTCAGAGGCGTGTATCACATGGGTACCGGTATTTCAGGGCTTCCATTCATTGGAGTGGGCATTGGCTTGAGCACAGCTGTGATTCTGTTTATCGCCATGAGTGAAATCAAGTTTAGCAAAGCAGAAAAGAGCAAGGAGCCCAAAGTGCAGGACCCGGATGCTCCAGAGAAGTCTCTTACCATTGCCCAAATCGGCGCATTCCTTGTGCCCGTGGGATTGTTCTGGCTCGCGTGGGCCTCCAGGCCGCTGGTGCATTGGATCGTGCCCACGCTTGCGGGCTTGCCCTTTGGCTTTGGATTGTTGTGGATTTTCTTGGGGGTGGTGCTCTACTACTCATGGTCGTTCCCTCCCGCATATGTGGCCTCGGCTTTGGCAGCCAACAATTTAATACGGTACTTATTGGCGAGCGTGTTCCCATTGTTCACCATCCAGATGTACGAGAAACTTCATATTGGGTGGGCTACGTCACTCTTGGGATTCATTGCTGTGGCCATGGTTCCCATTCCATTTGCGTTCCGCAAATACGGCCGCAAGTTGAGAGGAATCTCCAAATACGGCTACGCAGCCGTCATCAAGCAGAAGGCTTTAGAAAGCTTGCAGAACGAGCAGTTGGAGGCTTGTGCAGAAGATGACATCAGCCGGACGCATTCGTCGGATGTGGCGCAAAAAGTATAATTTCATGATTAATTAACGAGTTTAAATTTATAGAGTTATGGCTGTTTAGACGTGATACCCAAGCCTAATACATGATATTATTGACCCCCATCCATCATCCCATATTATACCATAGAGTATCTCTATCATAACTCTATCATAACCACCTATGACCCTCCTATAGTAACCCTATCAAAACCCTATCAAAACCCCATCATGATCCTACCATGACCCTACCATGACCCTACCATAATCTATACTCATATCGTAAGTCTATAGCCCCGTAGCTATGCATTAGGCTAAAATGACCAATACCAAAACCTCCTATTTACACCTCCACCCCAACTATTCTTTACTAGCTCCAGTACTCTACTAACTGCACCCCTCTACTAGCTCCAGTACTGTCTTTAGTATTATCTATACGTAATAATCATCTTGACTACTCTCTGTAATGTGTACGATGAAACCATCTGCTACACAATATTGTGTACCCAAGAGAAGTGGTATAGTACAGTATAAGCAGTATAGTAGCATAGGACGGTGCAGTACAGTACATAGTAGTAGTACAGTACATAGTAGTAGTACAGTACATAGTAGTAGTACAGTACATAGTAGTAGTACAGTACATAGTAGTAGTACAGTATATAGTAGTAGTACAGTATATAGTAGTAGTACAGTACATAGTAGTAGTGTTAGATCTACCATAGATAATGATCCACCTATTGAGGTATTATGAAGTCACTCTGCCTGATACTAACAAGGGCCATTGCAAACGCCTTACAACGGCGTCCGGCCCTCGATGTATAAGGTACTATGGTGACCTTTTTCAAATATGCCAGAACAATCATCACCATTATTCGGGTGAAGAGTTTTTCGAAGTGCCACGTTTCTCTTCAATTGTTATATATGCCGCAGTGGGTCCTCTCTCTGAGAAACCATCAACGAATGAAGATAACTTAGTACTTAACGTTACAACAAGAATGTGACAAGGAGTACATTACATCAGTAGTAGTAGAGTACGTTGGTAGTGTAGTGAAGTACATTAGTAGCATAGGACAGTATAATAGTAGCATAGGACAGTATAGTAGTAGCATTAGACAGTACATTAGTAGCATAGGACAGTATAGTAGTAGCATAGGACAGTATAGTAGTATTACAGTACATAATACTAGTACATTATGTTACATTCTTGTTACGTCAGGTATTCTGTGACTATGCTCATTCGCCGATAGTGGTTGGGGTAATGCGACGAATGGTGACTCTGGGAAAGATGGAGACTCTCTAAGGATGATCACGTATTCCACTGCTCCAGTACCAATGGTAAGAACTAAGTGATGAATGACCATGACAAAGGTCAATCTGGAATAAATTAAAACATACCAAGCGCGTCAAGAGTCCTTCAGTCCATATAGAAGCCTTCTTAAGCATCCATGTTTTGGTCTGGTCGACTCCCTGGATGCCTTTAGGTGACTTGACGTATGCCGGTTCATCCAACACCAGATGTAGGTATGCGAAGCTAACATCAATGTGATTAACCTTCATTTCATGAATGATAGTGACGCTTAGAGATATGCGGATGCTTTCGATCAGTGCCACGGGTGAGAATGTATGAATATTTTCAGTGTCTTAACTGAATCCTCGTGCAACAAGTCTTGCTTTTATTGTTCCGTTTCCCTTCTTGTCTGTTTCATCTTCCGTGTAGACCCAGCGAACACCAATGTATGTCGTCTCGATTGGTACGTCGCGTTTTATGATGGATTCGAATACGTCCATGGACTTCAACTTGTGTATCTCGTCTTCTTTTGCCTTGCTCACTGTTTGTTCTCCGTATTTCCGAACAAGATTCGCACGTTGTGCATTCACCAGTAAGTTGGTGCTTATTACTCCTCCCTTCGACGTGTCGAGTTGTAGTCTGTGAATAGCATGGATGGAGTAAGCCTGTAGGTTTTTCTGGCACATGCTGGCGTTGAGGGTGCGTCCCAGTCGTAGAGTCCTCCCTTAGTCGAGATTCGTCTGGAACTGTGAATCACTTTCACCATGGTTAAGGACGAATTTACCTTTGATGGGAACGTTAACAACCCGGTGGTAACCATCATGTCCATTAGTCAGGAAGGAAGCGTTTTCCGCGTCGTTTTCCGCATGTTCATATGAGAGAGGGTGGTCAGTAGGAGTACGTTCAGGCGGTGAAAAGGGGGTAAATGAGGCGTGCTCGGTGTCGGTGAGGGCGCTGTCAGAGGGCGTATCCGTGATGGAATGTGGAAAAAAAAATCCAAGGGTGCGGTTTCGGGAAGTAATAGAGGGTTTGATGCAAAGTTTTGGGTTTGAAAACGGTCGATCGGACTGAGGAGTCGGCGGAAGAGTCGACGGAGGCTGTGTGTTCGAGATGCCCCGCAGAGGTACTAGTGATGCTCCCTATGCAATACCAGTCCGTGAAGACGTTTGTGTAGGAGATTCGTGGCTTTCTGGAAGTGCCGAGCGGTGTTTCCCATGTCTTGTTGAATTGTGTTAGTGGCATCATGTAAATTCTCCCGGATTGTTTGGTACTCGCGATGTAAAGCCTCGAGTGCTGTCCCGGTGAGTCGCTATGCTGGCGCTGGGGCCCTGATCAGAATGTGGCCCTGGTTCGGACAGGTCGCCAGTGGCACGTACTAGATCAGTAATCTGACAGTTTTGTATTTGGCCTGACTCCCAGCCGGAGCGTGTCTCACGGTCATTTTCTATATCCAATCCTTGACGATTTCAGATCCTGATAACCAATATCAGATCTTTCTGTATTCTGATTCTTCACATTTTCTTGCAGCTCTTCTCTGAGCACATCAAGACTCACGTTATGCTTTCCCGATGTCTGAATATTTCTAATTCCACCTCCACCAGTATACTCTCTTAGAATGTTATTGTAATCATCTAGATTCAGTGTTATCCCTCGACATCTGAACTCCTTCCCAAGAGTTTCTTCTGAGTTCTGAAGTCATTTTAGTGATCCAAATATCAATATCTTGACAACGTGCTTCACTGCAATAGCTAAGACCATTCTTAAGCTCACTCACCCTATCACAGATGAGCATGTTTTCTGTTAAATAATCCCTTCCTTCCTGAAATTCTCCAAGACCACATGTCTTGCTTTCTCTAGACCATTATCCTTTAGTGTGAACGCTCATTTGGCACCTCTTGGTTTCCGCTCTTCTGGTATGGCAATCTTTATAACACCTCAGGACATCTCCGACTTCATTCGGTTGATCTTCTAGAGTCCACGCCCAATCAATCCCTAACAGATCAATCAGTGATGGATCAAACACCGTGCCAGTTCCATTTCTCTATTCGCAAAGTCACACACACACGAATCATTGCCATCGAAATATTCTCCCTCTGAAATGGCGAGTCGTTTGAAACAATTCTCTGTTTATAACTCACAACGCTCCCCTTCAACCGTTGTTCCGCCTTTTTGATCTAAGGAATTGCCCGTTCGTTTGATGTTTCTGTGCTGCCAAACACCTTGTCCAACTGCACTTACCATCTTTCTCGGAACATGGGTGTCCTCCTTACAAACATGATCTAGTTTCCAATTCAAGTTTGACGCAGACAGTCCGTCGTCTTTGTCGGCATAACAGTTGCGTAGACTCTCACTCTCTTCACGTCGAGTAGCAACCAATAGTGTCTTTCATTGACGTCGAATTGTGCGACTGAACCTTCAATAAGACCTGCCCCCGACTCACGTTGGCATAACCTCACCTGTTAACGAAGTCTCCATCTCCGTCTACGTCCCTGGTATCCCCAGTACAGAATCATTTGTCGATTGAATTACATTGACGCCTAGGGCGTTTTCGGCTTCGGAAACAGGGCGAACGCCTGGAAAATCGCTAGCTTCTTCTCTGCCCTGTAAGATCTCCAAGATGTTCGTATACACTTCATCTGGCAAAGCCATAAAGGATGGTACTCTGCGCTGGTATGTTTGTGTAGCAATCGTGGGGAAGGCTTTAGTTGCGAATTTCGTAATGATCTCCTTGATGTTTCCATGGGCGACTTCAATTTGAGATTTCCGTAACCAGAGGGTGATCTGTGCGTTCGTTTCCACGGGAAAAAGCAGTGAGGCCTTCCAACTCGAAGTCCAGTCCTAGATTGTATAGCTGTGGAAACTTAGCGATTTGCTTAAGAAGGAGGTTTGATGCCTTGATGGAGGATCCCTTTCACGCCAAACATGAGTGGTAAAGTGTTCGATCCAGGGCATGTTGGACGCCACTAAGATCGCATGTAAAACCAGGCGTAGAGTGACTTTTAACATGAAGGTCTTAAGGAGGAACGGTAACCGTTGGAGGATGGCGTTGGCAATTTCGGTTGCCGTGTTTGCCACTTCCCCCGTGTAGACGGATAAAGCACTGTAGTTGCTCACATGGCATTAGCTCTGGAAACCATTTTTGTTCAGTAGTGAATTTGATTCTTAATCTTTCAACATATGTTTTAGTATATTAATAAACAGGGATATGTAAGTTGTACCTTACAAGATCAAAGTCTTAAGACGGAATGTGAACACGTTTGATAGAGGTGTACGGGTTTATATTCTCCATTCGTCTATGACCTGTACCTAGTGCCTCACTTGGCTGGCATACAATACACTACGTAGTACCTTGACTCTGTACATGCTAGATGCTTGCCGAAAAGTATAGTAGTATATTATAGTGGAGTAGTGGTAGTATTGTGGATGAAGATAAACACCCCAAAAATTTTACTTCTGTGTTAGGAAAAATCCAATGAGAGCTAGAATTGAGTATTTAGTGCTCATGGATCCTACTAGCGAGGCTAAGCTGGAGAGCGGCCTCAACCCGTAACCTTGCCATGGATTCGGTGCGCCAGATGCATAGGAAGGGATGCATGCGCCCAAGAAGAATCCCGACTGGGATTCAAATGAGCCAATGGGATTCAAGAAGAGAAGCCCATTCCGAAAACCAGCTGTTTTAGGAAAGTATCCGGAGGGATTACCCGAAACAGCCAGAGAAGTATTTAAGAACTTACAGTTCCGCCTTATTAGATAATCCTTAGGGATTCCTCTAAGTCATACAACCGTATTCGAATATACAACTGATATATAACTTTGTTTTAATATCCCACCAACCTGTTAAAAAGTTCCATCGTTAGTGTTGATACATTATAAACATTATTAAAGCATGCTCTGTAGTCAATTAATTCTTCAAATTACTATCTTACACTTGCAATACAATAGCAGATACAATTGTTAGGACTCAACAGTAGCAGGAACCTGTTAGTCTTATAATGGACGTCTTCCTTACGTCCTATAGTTTATCATGGTATGTATTGAACCTAGAATAGACGAGGAACTCCCTGGCTAATCCAAGGGGAGGAAAACCTCTCTGTTATATACACTGGTTGTATGCAACCCTGTATATACATGAAACATCTGCACGTTATATGCAAGTGTTACCCGACCGGGATACCTTGCATCTCAGTATCCTTGTGAAACCGTTTCCTAACAACAATACAATAGCAGGTTTGATGATGTGCAAAAAAGCACTTTCGGTTGCGGCCATACCAAGTGGACAGCACTGTTTCCCGTCCGATCAACGTTAGTTAAACCACTTAGGGCCACAGTGAGTAATGCAGTGGGAGACCATGTGTGAAATTGTGGTGCTGCAATCTTTTTGTTTTTGCAAATCAAGTCTGAAGGAGTGATACTTCGGGAGGTGGTGTTTCTAGCAGTATGGTATAGTACAGTATAGTGTATACATTCGCCGCTGGTTTCTCCTAGAGGAACCGTTGCACCTTATATAGACTAGTCGGACATAGAGGAATGGAGGTCGTAATGAGGACCAAAAGGGCCGCTCAACCTCTGGTCGACCAGTACAGGGTTCAACATCTACTAATGATATGGCACTCTTATGGCACTCTTAATGATAGCATGATCTTAATGATAGCATGACACTCTTAATGGCAACTGTCTTGTCAAGATCATGCCACCGCACTAATAAAGCTACCACTAATAGTAGTACATAGATGTAGTGGGATAGTAGTCTAGTAGTGTAGTGTAGTCTAGTAGTATATGTTAAATTTCTGTATTGGTCCATGGTTTTCTAACAAGTACACTTATGACTACAGTGTGGTACAATGTAGAGAATTGATCCAGGTCCTCACTAAACAGCACCTCTACACTAATTATTATATTGGTGGGACTGGATTCGGGATACATCTTGGTACGTCCTCCATCAGTTACTATATTAATTGAATACACCCATAAAAAGGTTGGAGTCTGTCCTTTTAAATTGGGGTGTGCATTCACATGACCAGTCGCGTGACCGACTATGGGGCCTGAGAGACACATGTTCAACAAATTCCACTTCAATTGCTGGTGATTTCAAGTGCACCCGTAGAGGTTTTCGCACCCAAGACTATAGACTATAACACACTATAGTACTGACTATACAGTGTTTTTCAAAACTATTCAAACCAGCGCGACAAAACTATTCAAACTAGCGCGACAAAATGTTTCGAACCACACTAGCAAAATTAAATAAACAAATAATTCAAAATGTTTCGTACCCCTTCGCACAGTCTTTCAAAGCAAATGGCATAATGTTTCATACCAATTTTCATTAGAATTCAAAAAAAAAAATTTGAAATCTGAAATCTGGACCATTGCCTCATATATACTACATTTGGGACAAAAGTCTTGTAGTACCAATCAAGGGTGAAAAACGGACGGAACTGAACTGGGTTCCTTGTCATCCTATATACAACGACTTGTTAGGGGTGTACGAAACTTTTTGAATTATTGGTTTGAAACATTTTTCTAGTGTGGTTCGAAACATTTTGTCGCGCTACTTTGAAACATTTTGTCGCACTAGTTTGAATAATTTTGTGGCACTGGTTTGAATAATTTTAAAAAACACTGTACATGCTCTTTAGAATAAATTAGACTAAGTCTTAGATGTTACTTTTTAGTCACTTATAAATAAATTACGGAATATCACTAGTTACTAGTTACCATTTACCATTTACCATTTACCACCCCCTCACATGATCTTTCCGAGGGTATTCCCTCCGAAAAGCCATACTTGAAAAAAGCTCTTTGGGATTTAAGCACCTTCACCAGAATATGCAGGAATGTATATATAGTAACAGACAACTATACAGCGAAATCGTTAGTGTCTCTATGCTTCAAGTGTGCTTCAAAAATGTTTTGTGTATGGGTAGAGAAAGCTGGCCATATGGAATCTAACATCCCTCAGCCACGGGTCCATTTAATTGGTAGCAAGGAGAGCATCTGGAAAACCAGTTGGGCATTTTATGTTTTAATAGATTTATTGGGCACTTCATGTCGTCATAGACTTGTTGGCTAGCTTAGAAACGAATGTCCTTGTGCTTCTGGTCTAAAAAAGTCTTAGATTTATCAAAAAAAAAAAGCCTGGTGGGCCACAATTGCTGCGGAGTAGACACTTTGAGCATTTCTGTAATATCCACAAGATTACAATTGAGGGATTCAATCGATATAGGGAAGTCGAATCTGATGTGGAGAGTCGGCACGTGCTCCCACCATAGGGCACCTTTTTCGCAATCATATGCAGAGGCACAGCTGTCAGTCTCAGTCTCAGTCTCAGTCTCATTATGTTATTCTGTCAGTATATTATTCTGTCAAGGGTCATTTTGTTACTCTCTTCGAGAGTGTAAATTCCAATGGCTAATGGTGAGTTGTTCTTTTTTTGCTTGGAAGATGCAATGGTGGAGCCGTTTTCACGGGGCTATCCATTTAAAGACGACATTCTTGAAACCGAAGGAGACATCCCGTCGGAAGCAGTCGAATATGACCCAGGAAGATTGGAGAGGTCCTTAGATGCCATGGACTGCAACGGTGAAACCGCATTGGATAAGTTAGGAGACACCATGGCTGAGCGGTAATTCGGAAGTAGCGAAAGCACGTCGTCGTGATGGTTATCAAGGTGTTGGAGTGCAGGAATAGGCAGTTTTGCTCTGGAGGACACGGTGCCCCCCCAGAGGTAGTCTAGGCTCTGGCTCATTGCCATTTTTGTTCAAGGAGTCTTATAAGATTATGAGATTTTGCAGTTTTCACCTAATGTCAATTACTATGTGTATACACTTTAGGTTCCGAGTGTAATCTATGTCATGTCCAGTGTACTCCATACTTTTCTGGTGCGAACCGCAGCTCCAGACCACAATTACCAGCAAGTCCAACACTTTAGAATTTGTAACAGGCATAATACAAAGTGGGGGCATTGTGGATCATTGAAAAAATATTTTAGGTCCAATTGACAAAAAAAGAAAAGATTGCAGCACCACAATTTCACACATGGTCTCCCACTGCATTACTCACTGTGGCCCTAAGTGGTTTAACTAACGTTGATCGGACGGGAAACAGTGCTGTCCACTTGGTATGGCCGCAACCGGAAGTATTTTTTTTTACATCATCAAACCTGCTATTGTATTGTATCTGCTATTGTATTTCAAGTATGAGATAGTAATTTGAAGAATTAATTGACTACAGAGCATGCTTTAATAATGTTTATAATGTATCAACACTAACGATTCACGCTGTTGACAGAGGTTTTGGAATCGCTGGGGATGGCAGCAAGGGTTGTGGAAGAAACACCAAAGAATCTTCCCATTCTAGACAAAGTTTTCTTCCATGAAAGCTAAGGACAAAAATAGTATGAGAGGTCAATACGAGATTTTTGGAGGCCGGAGGGTGTATACGAGGCTGGAGAATATATGCCATAGGTTTACACGGGCTTAAGCGGCTTAGGTCTTTGGTTGTTAGCGAGACGAAAACGGGTAAGGGTCATAGCTTGATGGGATTTGCAGGTATCTTTAGCCTTTGTACATTTGACGGTACGTTTTGGTACAGGGCATTGCGTTGCCAGTTTGGTTGTGGTTCCTATGGTGTCTCCTATGGTGTCTCCTATGGTCTCCTATGGTGGGTTCTATGGTCTCCTATGGTGGGTTCTAGTGTAGGTTCTATCATAGGGAATCAAGACAGATGTAGAAGTTTGGAGCAAATACACAGTAGACGAAAGACAAAAGGCAAACGACAATAAGAGCCAGGTATATTGAATCCAAGGAGACAGTGTTAGATCCACCATAGGCAGGGCCCTGCCTATGAAGGTATTATGAAGCCTCTCAGTCCGATTGTTACAATGGTGATACGGCGTTTGGCCATCAGGACACTTCGTGCATAGATGGCCCCTTTTGAATATTACAGAACAATCTTTACCATTGTTCTGGTGGAGAGGTTTTCGGTTCCACGTTTCTCTCAAAGTTATATAAACCACCTCGGTTCCTCTCTTTGAGGAACCATCAACGAATATAAGAGTTTAGACATAAATGTTTTAAAAGAACATAACACATGAAGCTTAATTTTACACGCCTTTTGATTTTTTACACTCCTTTTGATCCGAACAATAGACATTCTCTAACGGTGTATCCTCGGTCACCATGGTACGAAGCACTAGGGTAGTATGTGGTAAATTCGAGGTACTATGATGCATGTACTAAACACGAGGTACCAAAATTCAATGTGAAGAGTTTTGGTACAGGAGTTAGCAACAAAAGACTGAATAGGAGGCCCCGCTAGCAACTTAAGTAGCGTGATTTCCTTCTCTAGGAAGGCATCAACGAATAAAGGTAAATTAGTACCTGAACGTTACACAGCAATCTGGCAGTAATCCTTACACAAGTAAAATGTTGCCCTAAGTCTGTATGTTCCTACGCCGTTTAGAGGCTGAGGGACTTAAAAAGTCTTTGATCCCTTTGCCAAAATGCTTCATGCAGGGTTTTTGCATCCAATATTGCACTGCGTCAATCTCGCGCCAAACTAACCAGGCCAAACTAGCCGCGCCAAACTAGTCGTGCCAAACTAGTCGTGCCAAACTAGTCGTGCCGATCTAGTCGTGCTAATCTGTGTTAGGTAAACTGCTACATGCACTGGTATTGAGTACTTCGTGTTGGTGGATTCTACTAATGAGGCTTAGCTTGGGTTTAGCCTCAAACCATACCATTCATAGGGTTGGGGTGTGAAGTTTGTCTTTAAGGAGACTTGAAAACTGGGTGCTACTTGCTACTTACCATGCGAATGGATGCATGTGAGTGTATGCCCGTGAAATGCACACGCTAAGGGAAGTGAAGGGTCTATTGCGAATCTTATACAGGAGAAAACCTACAGGAGGCAACCCAAGTTTGTAGAACATTTCTCAAGGGTTGCGGAACGTTGCAAGGAAGTATCTAGGACTATCAGGTTCGCTTGATTAAATAAATCCTCAGAGATTTCTCTAAGTCATGTTACAGTATTTGTTTGAACCGCCATGGGCGAACACAGTACCTCTAGAGGTACTTTTTTGGAGCCTACGAGTGCCGGTTAGTCTCCATTCGCCACAAAGACTGACTTGTCATTTTTTTGCCACAGAGACTGACTTGTCATTTTTTTGCCACAGAGACTGACTTGTCATTTTTTCGCCACCGAATGACCGACTAGTCATGCCTTCTCACCACCTTATTTCATCTTCCGTTTTTACCCGGTTTTCTTCCGGTTTTACCCGGTTTTTTTATTTAGATAGCTAGGATCCCCCTTCTGAGGAATCATCGGCGACTGAACATAATAAAGAGAGTACCTGACGTAACCTAGCTCTTACCCTTGGTACGGAAGCCGTTGAGTTTGTCGACACCCCCTTATAGGGTCGCCAGACTTAGAGGGTCTCCATCTTTCCCAGAGTCTCTCCGTCTTCCTCAGAGTCATTATCGTCGCATCATCACTAACCTCTTTTGTCTCCAACTCACCAATCAAAGGCTCTCTTTATCTGGCTTTACCTCACCATCATATGGTTGATTGTCGGAGAAATCTTCGCTCTCGCCATCATTTTCTGCCCCCTTTTTCACTCGGTATACTCAGTGACCTAGGCAGTACTACGCTACATTTTGACTGCAATTTCTGCCCAAACCCCTTGTCAACGAGTACCTAGCATGTGTTGCGAATTATCATCTAACATTGCATAAACTGGAGTCATTGGCTCCCAATGACATCCTATAGTTGTGGAATTTTAGTATTCATTTCAGTCATTTCTATACTTATTTGTATCTATACTATACTGAGAATCTCCCGAACACATTGTTCTCATACTGACCTGGCTCTATAATCTCTCATAGACATCATGGCTTCCTCTGTACATTACATATCCTCTCAAACCTGAGCAGAATCCTCTCTGTATATATAGTTAATCCCAGGAACTCCCATATCTGATACTGGAGTCTCGTGAGTGACTGTGCATGAGGAATGACCGTCCTTATTATGCGCATACTGTTGTCTCATCTGCACATACTATTGTCTGATCTGCACATACTGTTGTCTCATCTGCACATACTGTTGTCTCATCTACACATACTATTGTCCCATCTGCACATATCGTTGTCTCATCTGCACATACTGTTGTCTGATCTGCACATACTATTGTCTGATCTGCACATACTGTTGTCTCATCTGCACATACTATTGTCCCATCTGCACATACTGTTGTCGGTCCAAACCAGTGACTCACCTTTTACTACAGGTAAACTGTTTCACAGTGACCTGGTTTTCGAGGCTGACATTTCTCACAAGTTCCAACATATACACTTCTACGCATCATTCTTCATACACACTTCTACGCTCCATTCTTCATACACACTCACTGTTGAACATGTAAGAAATGCTAACCCGTATATGCGAGTTACCTGCAGTACATAATGCAAGAAGTGCAGACCCGTATTACGACTGAGTCATCAAGAGGAGAAGGGTTTCTCTTAAGACAATAGATTACTAAATCCGGTGCAGAATCAAGGATTGTTAAGACACAGTAGCCGAGGCTCCATGTTCGCCTGGGACTTCAGCTCCTGAGACCTCGGTCACTCACGTGACTGTGGTCGTGTGAAGGCTCATCCCAATATACATGCTCCCGATATTCTATAACACCAACAAAAATATATCTCAATTGAGGGAGGACATACCAAAATGTCTCCCGACACCAGACCCACCAATATTATTTGGTGTAGAGGTACTGATGTTTACAAGAACATGGACTGACCTCTCAACACTATTTAGTGCTGCACATAAGCCCAAATAATCAATCTCACTCCACTTTAGCTGAAACTGTGAATACCTGTTTGTATATAATACAGCTAGTATATTAGTAAAAAAAATGAACTGATATTGTTTTTTCAAGGTAAAAAAACCGGGAAGGAGATATCGGGCTCCTACATAGACCAGACTCTTGACCAGACCCCCCTTGACCAGACCCTAGACACACTTTCACTCCCAATCTTGTCACTGTTATATCTATGTCTGCATACATATCCTGTCTGTTTCATGTATGTTTCATGTATGTTTTATATCTCTCCATGTCTTCTTGTCTTCTTGTCTTCTTGTCTTCTTCTTGTAGTTATATCTGTTGGTGAGGGATGGCCCGGGTTTACTGATTATGGTAGTGCACTTACCTGTTCACCCTAATAAATAAATTAGAAGTAATTTGAAACCTATAGTTGGTATCCTGATGTACCGGGGTATTTGGCGAAGGGGGAGAGGGAGAGGGAAAGTACCGATGTCGTAGTAAATTTATGGCTGATAATAGAGTGTATTTTTTGGAGGAGTTGGGTTTGGCCAGTGGATTCAAAGTTTTTCGCACTCCACGGCTGGTCTTACAGAATATTCACGAAAACGTAAAAAATATAAAATGAAAAAAAGAGAAAAGTATGAGAATTGAATATGGTTTGGAATGAACTGTTTCAGTAATGAGACTCTTGAAAAAATCCAAAAATTATGTCTTTTCTTTATTTTTATTTTTATATGGTGATGACCCTGCATATAAGATACCAAGTGTATATATTCAACCATTCTTTCGAAATAGCCCGAACCGGCTGAACAATTTATTCTTAGCAGTGGGGTTTACAAAATTTTACTCCAAATCTACTGGTAGTTGCTCTAAAAAGAAAATTCTTTGATATTGGGATTTATTAGGGTCGTTGGGTGGGTCCATGAGTTATATGCAGTGCAAACATATGTGAAGAAGTCAGTCCAAATCATTGGTAAACATCAGTACCTCTACACTAATTAATATTAGTGGGTCTGGTGTCGGGAGATATCTTGGTATTCCTAGATATTGACGTCATTTAAATTGGGGCGAGCCTTCACATGACCAAAGTGACGTGACCGCGGTCTCAGGGAAACATGGAGCCGCGGCTCTTTTTTCTTAACAACAAATGTTGACAATAAGCAATGAATGATCACTTCAGAAAAGGTATACTTACTCTTTATACTATAGTACCTCTTTATACTTTACTTAGCTTTTCTATATCATAGGAAGGTCAGGCTCCCACATAATACTTGTCAGATCCGCCATAGGTAGTGCCCTACCCATTTAGGATATTATGAAGCCTCCCTGCCTGATACTTTGTATAAGGCGTCTTAACCAGCCAGCTACCAGCCAGCCACCAGCCAGCCACCAGCCAACTACCAGCGCTTACCTTCTCTTACAACTATATAAGCACTTCAGATTCGTCCCTAGGCAAATGAACATAGTAACTAGAGTACCTGACGTACCCAGAATCTAACACGCTCCCCCTATGATATTTTTACAGTCAATATTTATTTTTATTTTACCTATTATCTACAAATCTTTATATGCACTCTCACCATTTCATTGAAGTATAAAAAAATCACTATACAGTGTTTTTCAAAACTATTGAAACCAGCGTGACAAAATGGTTCAAACCAGCTCGACAAATTGTTTCGAACAACACTAGCAAAATTAAACAAACCAATAATTCAAAAAGTTTCGTACCCCTTCGCACAGTCTTTCAAACCAAATGGCATAATGTTTCACATCAACTTTCATTAGAATTCAATATTCTGAAATCTTAAATCATAAATCATAAATCATAAATCATAAATCTGGACGATGGCCTCATGTATTACATTTGGGAGTCTTACAGTAACCAATCAAGGGTCAAAACGGACGGAACTGAATTTGTTGAACTTGTGAGCCGTGACAAACATTGTGTGCAGGACATGATGAATGGTACTGCCTGCAGTACAGAACGGAAACACTGAGTTAGGCAGATGGGCCAGGCTCACACGTGTCTACGACCATAGTGTGCAGATGAAACCAGGCGGGATGCATTATTAGTATATTGTTAATCATGCATGAGACCGTATGACTTTCTGGAGGTCACATCCGATGCACGGTGATGGTGATGTATAATGGGTGAGCTCTGTCCTCGGAACCAATGATGTTGAAGACCGGTAACGGGATTCCAAGAATAAAAACAGCTGGGACAATTGGAAAGGTTCTGATTGGAGCTCCGGAAAGCGATGTGCTCCGGATTGAATGCAGGAATGAGTTCTAAAGAGAAGTATATATATATCTGGGATCCCGGTAATGTTTGAAAGGGTATCAATTGTGAGTACAGATCACTGACATCTAGTTTAGAGAAAGAATATAAATGATCTAAGATGAATAGTGAAGTACCGTACTTGAGAGAGTTATTGGAGGCCAACGCCATAACAATTCCAGATTATACGAGGGTTTATGCGAACGCTCAACAGAACTGGTTTCCTTGTTATCCTGTATATAACAACTTGTTAGGGGTTATGTGTGTATTGGTTTGTTTAATTTTTCTAGTGTGGTTTGAATCGTTTTGCCGCGCTGGTTTGAATAGTTTTGAAAAACACTGTATAACTATTCAAGATAGGGGCGCGCTGTTTAGGTGGCTGGTAGAGATCAGACAGAGAGGCTTAATAATACCTCAATAGGTAGGGCACTAGCTATGGCGGATCTGACATAAAGCCATGGAGCCATAGAGCCATAGAGCCTTAAAGCTATAGAACCTTAGAGCTATAGAACTACAGATCCATAGAGCCATAGAGCCATAGAGCCATAGAGCCATAGAGCCATAGAGCCTTAAAGCTATAGAACTACAGATCACTACAGCCATAGAGCCTTGAAACTATAGAACTACAGATCACTACAGCCATAAATTACTCCTACTATTTCTATATGAACTACACAACCAACTCATAAAATTATTGACTTATTAAATATTACAACTACTGGAACTCAGTACCCTGAACCCACGAAATCATGAACGTATTAACAACTACAGGACTACAAGACTACAAGACTACAAGACTACAAGACTACAAGACTACAGGACTACAGGACTCTATATTCATAAGAGTCACTCGTACCATGAATTAATCAAATTTTTTTTACATGCGCTACAGAAATAGAACTCATGAACCACCAGAGCTACCAGAGCTACCAGTCACTAGAACTACTGGGACTACAAGAGCACTTTTACCTCTCTAAGGAGTACCACTACTAGAAATACTCTTACTATGAACTACTCTTACGAACTACTCTTACGAACTACTCTTACGACTACTCTTACGAACTCCTCTCACGAATTCCTCTTACGAACCACTCGCACTATGAACTATTATCTATGAACCACTCTTACAAACTTGACCACCACCAACTAAAAACACTTGCGACACAATCAACCCAATCTACAATGTAATGCACCCAAAGTATTGGAGTCAATGAAACCCACCTTGGCAATTTTCGTCAACCACTTAAAGGCCTTCAGGTCAGTTGTCCGAGTTAAAAAGCTCCAAGGAGAGATCGTGTCCCTTGAAAGTTTCATCTTTGAGCTCTGAGCCGGTCAAATATTTCGAAAGGCTAGAGAAGCTGGAAAAGCTGGAGAAGCTAGAAAAGCTAGAAAAGCTAGAGAAGCTAGAGAAGCTAGAGAAGCTAGAGAAGCTAGAGAAGCTAGAGAAGCTAGAAAAGCTAGAAAAGCTAGAGAAGCTAGAGAAGCTAGAGAAGCTGGAGAAGCTAGAAAAGCTAGAAAAGCTAGAGAAGCTAGAGAAGCTAGAGAAGCTAGAGAAGCTGGAGAAGCTAGAAAAGCTAGAAAAGCTAGAGAAGCTAGAGAAGCTAGAGAAGCTAGAAAAACTAAAATAGCTCAGGGTACGTGTCATCATATGAACAACTATGAGGTGTTGCCCTATTTCTACATAAGCCACTAAAATTACTATTACTAGAACTACCAGACTACTAGAGCACTAAAACTACTATTACTAGAACTCTAGAACTACTATTACTATGAGCTACTGGAATAATGGAACTACT
Source organism: Metschnikowia sp. 00-154.1 (assembly GCA_002370645.1). Taxonomy (NCBI): domain Eukaryota; kingdom Fungi; phylum Ascomycota; class Pichiomycetes; order Serinales; family Metschnikowiaceae; genus Metschnikowia; species Metschnikowia sp. 00-154.1. The sequence continues at coordinate 16,733 of NKZI01001603.1, read as the reverse complement.
AGAACTACTACCAACTCCTATGAAGTACTAGAACCACTGGAACCACTAGAGTACTGAAACTAGAGTACTAGAATCACTAGAGTGCTAGAACTAAAAGAGATTGATGACCACTGAATAACCACTGAATGACCCATTGTGGCAGTCTCCATCATTACTTAAGAAATTATCCTTCTGATGTGGTGACGCCCGTTCTACTGACTGGTGCATTATCGCCAATATTGAACAGTTTGCTTTGGTGAGTAAGTTGACCAGTATAGAAATTTCATAGTTATTACCGTTGATGATGAAATGGGAATTTCCTAAATCGAATGAGTATACCGGTTTGGCTGGAAGTTAGTGGGTACATTGGCTTGGCTGGACCAGTGGATAGATTTGTAGTGAATAGATTGGGATGGTGGAGTGCTTCTTCAACTCTATTCTTCGAAAAAGAGCTACATCTGTACTCTAGGAGAGCACTTTTGAACTCTAGGAAAATACGTTTTTTTGGTAAAAATAAAACAATGCTTGAATTAATTATAAAGATTCTGATCCAGGAGATTCTTTCGAAGCCATTGGATTGTGTGGTAATTAGGGATACTCTTTGCTTTAAATCAATAAAGTTTAAATCAACAAAGCGGCCACACCCAAAATACCAGCAGCCCCGTAAATGTTCATGGAAGCAGCACCCCCCTCAAAAGGTGGCACAATGGGAGTTGGCTTGGCCGGAGAAGTCAGGTTGGAAGCGCCCAAAACCTCGACATCGTCTGTTTCTTCACTCTTCAAGACTCTCCAAGTAGTACCAACATAGTCTTTGTGTGTTTGGTCAAATGCAATTCTGTTGTTGATGACACCAAAAGATTCAGTGCCATTGTAGGTAACGTACATGTCCTTGATGGCGTAGCCCTTTTGAGGGGTATTGGACAACGTAATATATCCATCTTGTCCAATGAACAAGTACTTGTTGGAAACAGTGTCAACCAAAGTGCCATCATCATTCAACACCAATTGCAACTCCTGGCCACCACGAGCAATCACATTGTCTCCGTCAACAGATGGTGTGCTGAAATGGTGCTGGGAGGGGGATTTAAGCAACAAAACGTCAATAGCTTGGCCTGCCAAGGCAGTGGAGAAAAGAGCGAGGAATGGTATTGAGAACATGATAAAGAAAAGAGTGAGTTGATGATACAAAAAATAAAAAAGGGAGAGGGCGGCGGAGAACCCTCCTTTATATACCCGGTGTCCCGGATTTGTGTTCAGCAGAAATCGTCAATTGATGCATGCTCCTGCAAAAGCTTGTTCCCAAATGGGAAACGTGGTGCCGTTTCAGAATAGCCATGGGAGTACTTACAAATAAAATATGAGCGCATTGTTTCAAGGGTACCAGTTTCACGCTTGTCGTGGCTGCAAGAAGCGACAAACATACTACAGAGCTGCCGCCAGCCGCGCGAACACGTGACCCGTTGCTAGGAATGCATACAAGCACTATTATTTATACGCTTACAACCAAGATTTTATTGTTACTTATAACTCCAACCAAAAAGTCATTGTTATGGGTAATATGACAGACAACGGTTTCTTTAATGGAATGTTTCCAAAAATGGATGTTTTTGAAATGAGATGCTTCCGAAATGGGATGTTTTTGAAATGAGATATTTCGGAGATGGAATGTCTTGAAAAGGGGGGTGTTTTCAAAGGTTATACCCGAATCTTAATATTGGGTTACATACACGTCTTACTATTGGGTCTTACTATTTTGGATATACTCGTCTTACTATTGTGGTTACACACGAGTCTTATTATTGTGGTACATAAGTCATTATTAAATATTAAACAGAAACGGTCTTCTCCTTCTCCTCAGAAGAAGGCAGGTGCAGGGTCATCAACTGGCCAGCGTTTTCTGAGTGCTCCAACTCAAGTTTCTGTGCAAGATCCGTGTCGGAGGCAATAGGCACACTAGGTTGCCACGAAGCCGACCGCCATGCAGGCACACGCTCATCCCACAACTGGCCAATCTCCTCCAATCTCTTACCCTTTGTTTCAGGGAAGAAGAAGAACACGTGGATGAACATACAAGCACAGAACGTGGCGTAGATAATGTACGTCTTCCACGTGATGTTCCTGAACGAGTTAGGTGTGAACATAGCAATGGCAAAGTTGAAGATCCAGTTGGCGGACGTGGAAAGAGCGGCTCCTCTTTGTCTGGACTGAGAGTCTCCCCAAACCTCCGAGCAGTACACCCAGATTCCCACACCCCAGGAGAAGGCAAACGAACACACGAACAAGTAACAGCAGGCAATGACTCCCTTGGCTGCAGACTTGTCAGTATCAGGAATGGTGATTTTCACGGTATCAGAGATATTAGCGGACACACCGTAGGTGGCCAAGATACCGGCCACACCGAATTGCCAGGCCATCATAGATGCAGCTCCAAAAAGCAAAATGGTTCTTCTTCCAACGAGATCCAAGCAGAACAACGCAGGAACGGTCACGGCCATGTTCAAGATATATTGGATCAAACTAGGAACCAAGTTGGTATTTCCCTGGTAACCGGCCATCTGGAAAATGTACACGATATAGTACATCATGACGTTCATACCGGTCAACTGTTGCCAAATCTGAGCAAAGACGGCAGTGATGGTTCTTTGTCTGTACTTCTTGGAGAAGAGGTCTCCATAGGTGAAAGCCTTGGCGTGCTCATCAAGCAACAACTGGTCCTTGATCTCGGACATCTCAATCATAACATTGGCGTTTGTCTTGTCACCCTTGGCCTGCACACGAGCCACGATGTACTCGGCTTCCTCCCAGTATCCTTGCTTAGCCAACCATCTAGGGGATTCAGGGATGAAGAAAAGACCAACGAGCAAAATGAGACCGGGCACCATTTGGACACCCCAAGGAATACGGAACGAGGCCTTACCTTGAATGTAAGAGCATCCGAAACCAATCAAGAACATAATGAAGATACCAACGGTCACGGAGAACTGGAAGATACCTCCAATGGTACCTCTGATCTTTCTTGGGGCCATCTCCGAACCGTACACTGGAGCGACAGATGAGCCGAAACCAATACCCCATCCGGAAATGATTCTACCGACAATCAACTGGGCCCTGTTAATAGAAGAACATTGGATGGCGGCACCAATGACCCAAAGAATGGCACAGATGAACAAAGACGCACGTCTACCAAAAGGTTCAGACACAAAGGTGGAGGTGAGCGAGCCAAAGAAGGAGCCCAAACTCATACAGGCGGTAATAAATCCCTGCATCTTCGAATCGGGCGAGTTGAACTGATTCAAGTATGGGGTTTGACCAACAAACACCGACATGGAGGAAATATCGAACCCAAACATCATTCCCGAAATACAAGAGATGAAGGCGATAACATAAACATTATAAATATTGGGTGTTTTATCAAGAAAGTTTCTGAACTTTAAGGCCGGAGCCACAAGCTTGTCTTCGTAAGCCATTGTGACGAGAGAAGAAGAAGAGAATAGACTGGGGGCCAAAAAAAGTAAGTTGAGATCAAAAGGGGGGGGGGAATGACTGGGTATTTATATTGTAGAATTTCGTGGGGAAGCGAAGTCGGCTGTTTCTTGGAAGCTCTGGATCCTTTCGTTAAAGTTTAGGAGCCGCGCATGCCGACGACATACATGATGCATGCTGGTCATCCTCTGGGAAAGTGAGCCGTGCGACATTTTCTTGTGGAGGGGCGGCCTAAGCCTTAGAAGGGCAAATTGGGCCCGGGAAAACCGAGGATGAGTGGTGTGTAACCACTTTAATGGCTTGTTGGGTTACCATGGAAGGTATCCTATGTACAAGAACGATTAGCGGTGGGAGAAGGTGAGAAAAACCGGATTATCCTCGCAGATACTAAGAGCGTTTCCTGCATGTGTGTGCGTCACGCTGGAGGTAACACATGCACAATGTTATGAGCACTCGGTCCTAGCCCAACTTCTCCGCTTTTAAAATGTTCTTGAAATGCAAGCTAAGTTACAGAAGGGTGGGCAAAATAAAGCCTCGAGGATGATTCTCAAGATGTATACAGGCCACGTGGGGTGGTCTTCAATGACTGTGTACAAGAGCAGCTTATAGGCAGGAGCCGTCAGTTTTACCATACTTAACAATGGCGCACATGAATGAGGACCGGGGCTGAGGAAAAGCCGAAGCATGCATATAACGCCTCACCGCGCAACTTCCCCATGGCACTATGCAGCCGCGGGTGCTGTCGGTGCTGCGGGTGGTCTGAGGTTGCAATCTGACTAACTTTAACTGGCCACCGTGATAGGACGGGCGTGGTTGTGTGCAGGCTACTGCAACGATGAAACCTTATGTTGCTGCATATATGGGCATACTTTAGAGAGGCTAAAAAAGGATGGCCTGTGCAGAAAACATGATATTTTGCTCTCTTATTGAGATGCATTATGTGCAGGACACCAGAATTTTGGAGTCACTTACACGGAACCCTATTGTGTGTGTATGCAGGATATTTATAGGCATTTACCCCTACACCACATGCCACCTGGGTCTATATACAGGTCATCAATACCTCCATACGAATTTCTAACATTACCAAAACGGAGGTTTATTATCATACAGGCCCAAAGCGAGCCCGAATGAGAAGGAGACGGGTTATATACAGGACCCACGTTTTTTTTTAAAAAAAGTGTCATTCTCACGGATCTTCGAATGAAAGTCTTACCCCCCCAATTCATTAACAAACTTTCGGGTCCTCGGTTCTCGGGTTATATACAGGAACACCTATTATTCCCAAATCTACTTTGTTATTCGCCTAGCTCGAGTATGCAGGCGCCCATGGCCGGTTTAGACACCACAATAGCTTCTTCGAGCTCGTCCTCGGAAAGCTCAGGCCACCGGCGGCGGTAGTAATGCTCCTCCAAGGCTTTTTTAAGCGTGGGCAACCGATCTCTCGTGGTCACGTGAACAATACATCCTCCAAAACCGGCCCCGGTCACCCTCGACCCATACGACTCGTACTTCCGGCCCAACGTGCATAATTCATCACACTCGGGGGTCGAAGCTTGATTCAAGTCACGTGTGGATTCTTGAGATTCGTTCATCAATTGGCCCAACTTCTCCAAAAACCGAGGACCGTCGCCCTCGTATGTCCTGCATAGTTGGATCGTCTGGAGAACCCGTAGTGAATCACTGTATACGTGCTTCGTGCGCCGGTAGATGTTAAGGTTGATATACTTGACCGGGAAATGGCATAAGTAGCGGCTAGAGAAGTCGGATTCTGTGAGTCCGAGCCGAGATGCTGTGTGTTCTGTCAGCATGCCTTCTTTTTCCTCTTCCGAAAAGAGTGTTTCGATCACCTGGAGCATATGAGTCAACCGCTCGATTCCCATTTCGATGTCGGTGCCGTCCCATACAGGACGACCCAATTTTTGGGTGTAGTAGGCGTCGAAACTGCCCCGTAATGTTGCTGTGTTAATGTTGGAGTCCTGCACACAGCGCAACCCGAACTCCTTGGCAATCAAATCTGCTGCTATAGCAACTTCAACCACCCGTAAATTATAGTTAGAAGGAGCGGTTTCGGTTTTATTGGCCGTGACCAAAGAATTGGTGATGAGGAACGAAAGTTCCGGCTTCAAACTAGGTAATTGGAACGGTACTGCATGTAACTCAGGTTTGAACAGGACCAACAACACTTTACCATCCTCTCCATTAATAGAAGCACTCTGGTCCATTCCCCCATTACTAAGCCCTACGTAGTGTTCACACACCACGGTTATTTTGGTCAAATCGGTTTTGCTGATGTTGTTCTCGCCATTGACCTTCAATGTCGCCAATGTCGCAGCTATGCAGAACGCTGCCGACGACGAAAGGCCTCCGCCTGCCGGAACCGTGCCGTCAAACAAGGCGTTGAAAGCATGCATGGCTTCGCCTTCCTCCAAAAAACCCTTTTCCACCAAGTACTTGCGGGCCACGAGCATGCCACACTTGAAATAGTCTCCCCACCGAGGGTGAACCTTATCAACGACAATGTCGCGCTCATGTCGTGGGACCGGGATCTGCGTGGTAGCAAACTTGGCGTTGGTGTTGGCGATAGTAATGTGGTCTCCCTCGGTTCTGGCCACTGCAGCAATGACGTCGACCTCAATGGCCATGGGCAACACTGAGAAATGGCAGTAATCGATGTGTTCTCCGATGAGGTTGACTCTTCCGGGGGCTCGGGCGACAAATGTCGGCTTGGTGTGGAAGTGCTTATGGAATGTCTCCTGCACTGAATTGTACCGGGCCCGCTGGGGGTCGGGGTGGGCGTAGAACGAAATGTCGTGGATCGTGGGTACCGACATCGTTTCTCTGGAGCAGTAGAGAGTTAGAGGAATTCCGGGCTTTATGAGTCGGCGTATTCTCTCGATGCATTGCGTGACATCCCCTGCACTCTGCACTCCAGATAGGACCGCACGTAGCACCGCACGTAGCACCACATGTAGCACCGCATGTAGCACCGCAAGAGAGCATTTAAGATGGTGCGGCCTGTATACAACCAAGAACGTGCATGCAGGGAGTAAATCCGGAGTGCGTTTTCGGCGGAAATGTCAGTGGCGAGGCCCCCGACGGAGGTTTTGCACGTCAAACAACGCTTTTGACTCCGGATTTCAGTTCGAAAGTCTCGGACCACCCCCAAAAATGTTTCAGGGTTGTTTCAGCCAAATTTACCGGCTATTTCATGTTACCCCGATTTTTCCGCGTGGTGCATCTCCGGAACAAGTCCCCGAACCACATACGCGCGCGTGCCCCACATTGGGGACCGCAGCGCGTGTGCATACAGCATCAGGCCCATGTTACCTGACATATTAACCTCCAACACCCACCTAATCACCTTTCTCTCCCTCCCCACACCATCCTCAAATGTCTTCCCGCAAAGAGTATATTCTAGTTACCGGGGGCGCCGGCTACATTGGCTCCCACGCCACCGTCGAGCTCATCCAATCCGGCTACAACGTCGTCATTGTGGATAACCTAGTCAACTCCAGCTTCGATGCTGTGGCCCGCGTGGAGTATATCGTCCAAAGGCACGTACCGTTCCACAACGTGGATATCTGTGATACGGAACTGCTTGCCAAGGTGTTTGAGCAGTACAACATCACGTCGGTGATCCATTTTGCGTCGTTGAAAGCCGTAGGCGAGAGTACCAAGATCCCCTTGGACTACTACGCCAATAATGTGCGGGGCACGATCAACCTTCTTAGCACGATGAAACAGGCCGGGGTGCGGAGCATTGTGTTCAGCTCGCTGGCCACCGTGTACGGCGATGCCACACGGTTCAAGGATATGATTCCTATTCCGGAAACATGTCCGACGGGCCCGACCAACCCTTACGGGCGTACGAAGTTAGTGATTGAAGGCATTCTTCTGGATTTGTATACTTCGGACCCGACATGGCAAATTGCCGTTTTGAGGTACTTTAATCCGATCGGTGCCCATGCGTCGGGGCTTATCGGAGAAGACCCCTTGGGGGTTCCGAACAACCTTTTGCCGTTTTTGGCCCAGGTGGCCGTCGGGCGTCGAGACAAACTTTCCGTCTTCGGTAATGACTTCGATAGCCCCGATGGAACTCCGATTCGGGACTACATCCACGTGACCGACTTGGCCCGCGGCCATGTTTCGGCGTTGGAGTATCTCCACGGTCCCGGCGGTAAGGACGGGCTTTACCGGGAATGGAACCTCGGCACCGGAAAAGGCTCCACTGTGTTTGACGTGTTTAATGCGTTCTGCAGGGCCATCGGTCGGGAATTACCCTATGAGGTAGTGGGCCGTCGGGCCGGAGATGTGTTGAACTTGACTGCACGTCCGGATCGGGCCAACTCCGAGCTCCAATGGGAGGCAAAACTCTCCATTGATGATGCATGCAAGGACTTGTGGAAGTGGACCACAGAAAACCCATTCGGATACGCTTCTGAAAATTATAAATGGGGCAGTTTTAACTCTGGTCCTGCATACAAGCACCAAGGTACTACTACTCCCACTTTAAGAGATTTCAGAAGCAGACTTCATACTGTGACCCTTGGAGACTTCAAAGTCAGTATTGCAAATTACGGAGCCATGATCCAAGATGTGGTTTTGGGTGAAAAGCAGTATGTGCAGTCCTTCGACACGTTGGCCGAGTACCAATCTTCTCAAAACCCATATTTTGGAGCCACCATTGGCCGTTACGCCAACCGCATTGCCAAGGGCGAATTTCAACTTGACGGATCCCAGTTCAAAGTGACCCAAAACGAGGGCTTGAACTCTCTTCATGGTGGTACTGCAGGTTACGACAAGCAATACTTCCTTGGGCCCGTGACCCAGCAGACCAAAAAGGACGGGCCTGTGTCCATGAAGTTTGTCCATGTGGACCGAGACGGCGCTGAAGGGTTTCCTGCAGATATCGTGTGCTGGGTCACCTACACCATCTCCAAAGGTTCGGTGAGTGTGGAATACGAGGCACGGGTGCCCGAATGGTCGGAAAAAGAGGCCACCATCGTCAACTTGACCAACCACTCGTACTTTAGGGTCAATTCCAAGCCCACTATTGACGGGACCCATGTGCAGGCCGCCACTAACCTGTACTTGGCCGTGGATTCAGACAAATTGCCCACTGGAGAAATAAACGAGTTCTCCGAGGACCTTGTGTCTGGTCACGTGCTTGACTTGAAGTCAGTGTTTGACCATTGTCTTGTGGTTGACCGGGAAAATTGGGTTTTGGATACCCGAAAAAAGGAACCCCGGGAAATCTTCCGCGCACGTGACCCCACATCACGTGCCACTATTGTTTTCTCGTCCACGGAGCCCTGTTTCCAGTTCTATACTGGCGATGGTGTTGCCGTTGAAGGCAGAGAAGCCCGGTGTGGGTTCTGCATTGAACCCAGCCGGTTCATCGATGCAGGCAATAGAAAGGAGTGGGCACCCCAGGTGGTTTTGAGAAAGGGCCAGGTATACGGCTCAATCTCCACCTACACCTTTTTTGAATAGAATAGAACTAGAAGTTAGTAAAAAAAGGTGTAATGATTAATAGATGAAAATAGAGAGGTGTATAGAGATAAACAGAGTAAAGTTGATGTAGAGATTGACAGAGGCCAGAATGGACAGAACAGAGGACAGAACAGAGGATAGAATAGAGGACAGAATAGAGGACAGAATAGAGGACACAATAGAGGACAGAATAGAGGACAGAACAGAGGACAGAATAGAGGACAGAACAGAGTTCACGTATAGGGGATTGACAGAATCAACAGTGTCTGTTTGATGGTAAGCCATGATGAAATTGTACTTACATGGACCTGTCCAGCATATAGATATACCACTAGTAATCTCTGCATGATGTTGCATGATGTTGTTTTCTGGATGGTATTGTTTGAAGTTAATTCGAGCTGGTATTGGTTTGCAGTTTTCAAAGTTTGTTTGAAATTTGTTTAAAGTTTGTTTGAATCTCGCTTGAGCTTGTTTAGGTTTGTATAATGAAAGTTTGTTTCGTTTTGTTGGATGATATTGTTTGACATTGTTTAAAGCTGGCTTGATGTTTCATCATGCTTTAGAATGTTGAATGTTGAATGTTGAATATTTCTTCATGCTCAGTGTTGCCGTATTCTGGATCACATCTCATCAAGCTATATTGGATAATACTGGATATTGTATGATATTAGATGGCGTGGTCAAACTAGTGTGGTTTGATTTCCATGGGTGGTGGGTGCTTATTAGTCACTGTAAGTGTAGTCCTATTCTTTTTGGTACTCAAGATAATGAAGATGAAATGAGTTTCTCATGGCTAGAATAATTTCTGGTCTATAGCCAGGTGGCTTGCTATGGAGCTCTTAGGATGATTCAATAGGGCAATAGTTATAGGAAATGGTCATAGTTAGTGGAAAACGCTCCGGTCAGAAATATCAAGGTATACTTTTCTATGTAAAGAAGGATTCGGGGATAATGGTTGGCACCACATTAATGTTTTAGGTGCCAGATCACTTCAGATCAGACCAGATTGGTTCATGGATATTGGTAGTGGGTTCCGGATTTTCCGTTAGATCTGTAAGACGAATTATGGAATTTGACAGGCCAACAGAGACTTTTCAGAATATTATTCAGTATCCGCAGTAACAAGGAGGGAGGGGTGGTAATCTTTTGGATCAAAGACTGCACGAGTATAGAATCACCTTGTAGATTTTGATAGCCCATAAAATTAGGTAACACATATTATTCAGATTCTCCAAATATTTTGATACCTCATATAATTTGATACCCTATAAAATTTTGTACCCCATGTAATTTGGTAGTACCCTGTATGTGTAGAAGGTCTTTGTATGATCTTGTAGTACAAAATTATACTACGTACCCAGTGTGATTGTTAGTAGAAATAACATTATCTGCTAGCTCACTGTATATTATTTGGCAATAAACCGGTGGTAAGGCAGTAAATCGGTGATTTGGCAGGAAAACAGTGTTGTACACCGAGTATCTGGTACACTTTAGAATTTGTTAGTACACTTGATAAAAATTGGTAATTGGTATTCTGAGCTAGTTCAAGTAGTGGGCCCTGGGGGGATAGGGTTGTGGGTGAGGAGGGGGTGGCTGCAAAAAAAGAGACACTCAATGCTGATGACCACCCGAATTTGAGCGCTATGAAAAGTATTTCTCGGGATGGTATGAAGTTATCATATTCTGGAGATATGTAATCATTCATATGCCTGCTAATGTTGTATGGGGGACTTTGTAGTGGGGGACTTTGTAGTGTGGGAGATTTTGTAGTGTGGGGGACTTTTTAGGGTGGGGTCTTTTGTAGTGTGAAGACAGTGGGGGGTATGGGGCTTTTATTGTCTCGGTTTGAGGTGTGCCGCGTCATGTTAAATCCTCTGAAGTCAATACCTAATCAGGAAGAGCACCCAATAAGTAGCAGCACTTAATCAGGAGTAGCACCTAAAAATAAATCATTCGTGGTGGGGGATGTGCTATTTATATAGGCCGATCTGGGTCTGCGTTTGTGTCACCTATCGCGCTTGTTTCACCTGCTTCTGTTTGTGGTACATATGTAGACCAACGGTTTGAAGCCCTTCCCAATGTAATTACAGTAACAAACTTACCTTTGTATGAATCTATTACGAATTAGTCTATATATAGTGGTATCAAGGGAGGTACCGATGTTCTTAGATGCACCACCATTTTAAATCACTCTGGGACCAGGATTAGTGCCTCCAAACCTGTATCCAAGGAGACTCTTTGACTCCACCCTAAATCCTGGATTTTCTCATATGCAATAGCATACCGCCCGTCGTTGAATGGGCGGTCCTGCACATACTCCACGTGTCTCCATAATCTCTCTTTATCCAAGTCTTTCCCCTGTTTCAGGTTATAGATTTGAAACATCTTTGAAATAAGCTCCAAATTCGTCACCTCATCGCTGCTGCCCACATTATACACTTCAAAATCGTCCTTACCGTCACTGTACTGATGTGCTTCATACACCAAATCTATGGCTTGTACAAAATCCTGCACATGGAGGTACCGTCTTTTTTGGGCCCCCGTTCCATGGATCGGTATACGCAGAACTTCACCAGATTCTTCTCCATAAGCTCCGATTTCATGGATGGTTTTGAGCACTCGTGAAACAATCTTCTCCGAGTGTTGTCTTGGTCCATAAACGTTATTGGCCCGGAGAATCGTCACGGGTGCCTTATATGCACGCCAGTACGAATGGAGGAGCAAATCACACGCCGCCTTTGATGCTGCGTACGGATTGGACGGGAAGAGTGCTCCATTTTCATCCACCTCTCCTGTAATTTGTTCCCCGTACACTTCATCCGTGGAGATATGAATAAAGTGGAAGTTTCTGGGGAAGGGCGAATCGGGGGTGTTTATATACTTCTGGTTTAGCCCCCCTTGCCCCTCGTTTTGGTCTCCATTTTGGCCTCCATTTTGGTCTCCATTTTGGCCTCCATTTTGACCCCCTTGCCCCCCGTTTTGGCCTCCATTCAGCCCCCATTTTTCTACCCCCTTTGTGACCTTCAAACACGCCTCAAGGAGCCGTTGGGTGGCGAGAATATTATTGGTGGTGAAGAACACTGGGTCACAAAACGACCGGTCCACACAACTCTCGGCGGCAAAATTAAACACCGTGGCATTTTCGGCTCCTTGGAGTTCTTTTGCTATGATCTCGTCCAATTTCGGATCGGTGGCCAAATCCACTTGCTGGAAGGAGAACTGCTTCCTGTCCATTGCCTTGTGGAGGTTTTGCAACAGATGGTCGGATGCATACGATACCTTATCGAGACAACAGACGCTGGCGTCCGGGTACTTGTCAAGAAGGTGGTCCACCATATGGGAGCCGATAAAGCCCGCCCCTCCAGTGACAATGAAATGGTGGCTCATGGGTAGCTCTGGCAAGAGAAGGTGGGCCTAGGCTGGTGATGTGGAGCTAAGGTAGATCATTCGAGCCTGCATATGGCGGCCAGCCTTTCTTTCTGGTCATCGAGAGCCTAGATGCATTTATGATTATGTGCATGTGGTGGTGGTCATCATGCATGTCGCGCATGAGCCTGGGGAAGCGTGGAGTCGGGTTAACTAAACGGAACAAGTGTGGCCACATGGTGCTCTCAACCTGTACGCAAGAAGAGAAGGCTACATATACGCAGTCGTGCCTGCACACTGTCCGGGCCCATCCATGCGCATTGGGGCCCCACTTGCCTCGGCGCAGCAACCCCGGAAAAACACCGCGCCTTGCCAAACCCGTTACCGCTTCTGTGTTTCTTCCGTGCATTTCTCCGTCTCGCTCGAAACACATCTCCGGTGGCCCAACCCCCCAAGCTCCCTCGTGCGTCCCCACCAAATGCAACCCCCCACTCCTGAATTGCCACCCTGGATTTGCAGCACCCATATGGCCACTCCTTAAATCGCGGCTTTCGGCCTCTTCCCCTCTTGTTCCCCATCATTCACATGTTTGACTTTACTGACCACTCCCACAGGCGCTTCAACCCCCTTACCAACGAGCACGTGTTGTGTTCCCCACACCGGGCCAAACGGCCCTGGCAAGGAGCCCAAGAGAACGTGGCCAAAAGTACCTCGCCTGAATACGACTCTAAGTGCTACTTGTGTCCTGGAAACGCCCGGGCTGAAGCTGGTACCGAGAACCCAAAGTATACCTCGACGTATGTGTTCCCTAATGACTACCCTGCAGTCCAGCTCTCGCAGCCGGAGTGTCCACCTAACGCTTTTGATACGGAGCTAGGGGACTCTCTTGATACTGAACTGGGGGACTCCCCGAAAACAAGCCTTGATAAAAACTCCATCAACAGTCTCAAGCACAAACTCCTCCAGGTTAGCGGGGTCAAGGGTCAATGCTTTGTGATTTGTTTCAGCCCAAACCATGCGCTCACCTTGCCTCTTATGGCAGCAAAAGAAATCGAGGGTGTGGTTGCCACGTGGCAGCAACTCTACTTGGATACACAGAAGCAGCTGCTTGAGAACAAGGCGCCTTACAAGTACCTCCAAATCTTTGAGAATAAGGGTGCTGCCATGGGCTGCTCGAACCCCCACCCTCATGGCCAGGCATGGTGTTTGGATGTCGTGCCCACGGAGGTCAGCACCGAGCTTACTAATATGAGTAACTACCAAAAGAAGAACGGGTCGCATCTTTTGGGCGACTACGTGCAGTTGGAGCTAGCCGAGCGCAAGCGTGTGGTGGTGGAGAATGAGCTGTTCGTGGCGGTGGTACCGTTCTGGGCCATGTGGCCTTTCGAGACCCTTGTATTGGCGAAAACTCACGTTGCCTCTGTGGCCGACTTTACGCCGCAGCAAACGGCTGACTTGGCCACCTTGATCAAGGCTTTGACCATCAAATACGATAACTTGTTCTTGACGCTGTTTCCCTACTCCATGGGAATCCACCAAGCACCATTGAACGCCACGCCCGACGAAAAGGACACGGCCTGGTTCCATATGCACTTCTACCCACCGCTTTTGCGGTCTGCCACCGTGAAGAAGTTTTGCGTGGGCTTTGAGCTCTTGGGCGAAGCGCAAAGGGACTTGACCAGTGAACAGGCCGCTGCCCGTCTCCAAGCATTAAGTGGAGAAACCCACTACACAGAGACTCTCTAGCTCTAGACAGCTCTAGATAGACTCCAGGCTTACTCTAGACGGACTAGACGGACTAGACGAACCCTACATAGTTTCTGTTGACGGACTCTAGACAGAGACTACACAGACATACAAAAAAGAGGTTTAGACTTGCAGTCACAAATCAGTCATTAGCTCAACTCAACCAACTCAGCCAATTCAACAAATTGGCCATCTGTCAGAAGTTCGACTGAAGTTCTTTCACTAGTCAGAACTCATTGGACTAAAGTTCTTTTTCTAGTCAGTTTCTAGATGATCATGTCTCATGATATAAAGACTTGATCCAATGTTCGCCGTGGAAGTTTTGGGTATCGGCTGCACCCACCTATAATACACACAGAGGATGAAAATGACATGGAAGAAACAAATTGGGAAAACGAGAAATAATCAGCCCTGGTCTCTCTTCGAAAAACCAAAAGAACCAAGTCTCAACTAACTTAAGATACTGCATGCTATAATTGTAAATATATATATCAACATTTTGAGGTATTTTCAATGAAGGTAGAGACCGACCAGCCCATGTCGGATCAGATCAAAGTACCAACCTGCATATACAGCCCTCGGATGAAAAGGGGGCCGGAACACTTCATACAGAGACCCAATCTAATTCCTGTACAAAAGCTCCAGTTCCCTCCAAACTTCGCAAAGACCTTCTAAATCCCCTCAATAAAACATCCAACCTTTTAGAATTTCCATCCAGCTTCAAAAGTGGCACTTACGTTGGGCCTTTTTGTGCTGGGGGTTTCCTGGTGTACGGGTGTTTCGCAGCATTTCGTAACCCCCGATATACCCCAGTTCCGGCCATCGTAATTCGTATAATGATGGCTATGATGGGCGTGATATGGAGTTTGCAGTCATCATAGTGGATTCTGCAATTGTTTTAGTGGAGAGTTTTCCGGTAATACGAGAGTTTTCCGGTAACACAAGAGTTTTCCGGTAACACGTTTCTCACAGTTATATAAGCCACTCGGTTTCTCTCCAATACGTAACCTTAGATACTTATGTTAGATTCTGGTTACGTCCAGTACTCTGTTTTGTATGTTTTGTATGTTTATTCATCGATGATTCCTCAAGGAGGAACTATCGTACCGTATATAGACTGTAGAACTGTAGAGAAGTCAGTCCAAATCATTGGTGAACATCAGTACCACTACACTAATTAATATTGGTGGGTGTGGTATCGGGAGACATCTTGGTATTATCCTCCCTCAGTTGATATATATTTTTGGTGGTGTTATAAAATAGCGGAAGCTTGTCCTTTTATATTGAGGTGAGCCTTCACATGACCAAGGACACTGAGTGACTGCGGTACCAGAGAAACAGCAGGAGCTTGCTGTTTTGCTGTTTTCCAACATAGACTGGTCCGGCATAAAGGTAAAGCTAGAGGTCGTACAGTGTTTTTCGAAACTATTCAAACTAGCCCGACAAAACTATTCAGACCAGTGCGACAAAATGATTCAGACCAGTGCGACAGAATGATTCAGACCAGTGCGACAGAATAATTCAAACTAGCCCGACAAAATGTTTCGAACCAAGAAGACAGAATGATTCAAACCAGTGCGACAGAATGTTTCAAACCACACTAGCAAAATTAAACAAACCAATGATTCAAAAAGTTTCATCCCCCTTTGCGCAGTCTTTCAAACCAAATGGCGTAATGTTTCACACCAACTTGCATTAGAATTCAACATTCTAAAACCTTAAATTTGAAGGATTATTTCATATGCTACATTTGGGAGTCTTGAAGTACCAATCAATCTGTCAATCCGGGACGGAACTGAACTGGTTACCTTGTTATCCTGTATACAACAACATGTGAGGGGCTATGTCATTAGTAAGGGAAGAAGTACAGTGTTTTTCAAAACTATTCAAACCAGCGCGACAAACTATTCAAACCAGCGCGACAGAATGTTTCGTACCCCTTCGCACAATCTTTCAAACCATATGGACAAGTTGTTGTATACAGGATAATAAGTAAACCAGTTCAGTTCCGTCCGTTTTTCACTCTTGACTGGGATTGAAAGACTCCCAAATGTGGTACATAAGAGGCAATCCCCCATATTTAAGATTTTAAATTTAACATTTCAGAATATTGAATTCTAATAAAAGTTGGTGTGAAACATTACGCCATTTGGTTTGAACCATTCTGTCTTCCTGGTTCGAAACATTTTGTCGCGCTGGTTTGAATAGTTTTGAAAAAAACTGTATGTGTATGGTTTGAATATTTTTGAAAAACACTGTAACGCGAGTACTATAACGCTAGCACTATAACGCGAGCAGTCTCATTTTCAAGAACACTACTACTACACTACTCTATTACCACTACTCTATTACCACTATATTGACTACCACTATATTGACTACAATACTACAATACTATTATACTACGATTATTGACTACTACTATATTGACTACTACTATATTGACTACTACTATATTGACTAACACTATATTGACTAACACTATATTGACTACTACTATATTGACTAACACTATATTGACTACTACTATATTGACTACTACTATATTGACTACTACTATATTGACTACAATACTACAATACTACGATTATTGAATCCTGGTTGTAAAGTTAAGGTACTAAGATATTGTTATTTGTTGATGGTTGCTCAACAGAGGAATCTGA